>OVBE01012520.1:0-13335 GCA_900406425.1 Iberis pinnata
TCGAATCCACAGAGACCAGAATGCACGTTTAGTTAAAAACTCGAATATGGCTAAAGTAAGAATAAGAGATGTGATTATGAATCAAAACGGTAATTAAAAAGCGGTTTAAAACTTATAATAATAAAACGTCAGGCATTAGAGAAATCCGTGGGTATTCAGGTTTAAAGTCAAGTTAACATGCAGGATTTTAGATTGAAAATAGTTCTCAACATGAAAAACGAATGCAGTTTAATCTCCTCTCGGAGTATTAAACCCAATGATCAGATCGTCATAGAAAAACTCTCGCCGTCTTTAAAACGATTCGATCATGCATTAAAACACAGATTCAATTGTTCATAAGCATTAAAAAAATACTCTCGCATGCAATAACACTTATTCATCTAAATTAGGTTAGGTTTCTAAATCAAATCTCTTTGTATTTATTAACCTATAATCATGAACTAGGTGATCAATCTAATTCAAGCATTGAGAATAAATTTAGACTAAGAACCTAACAAATCCAATCCTGCAAAGTTAAACCTAACATTCAAACCGGGTTTCCCTAGGAAACCCTAAAACCTAACTATGGAACTACACAGACATTGACATGCAATCACAAATCAAAATAAAAGAAGAACACATAATTAAAACAAATAGATATATTAGAAAATAGGGTTCAAAAATCTTCTCCAAAAAGGTTCAGGATTCTTCTCCCAGTAAAAACTTAGAATAATAAAAATAAAGCTTAGGTTTAAAGGCCAAAAACACATTGTATTTATAGGCTAAAAAAAGTAAAATAATAAATAAGGAAAACTTGGATAGGCTTGAGGACTCTTTTGTAAAATATGAAAATCTTCTTAAATTCTCGCAGGTACCTTGGACTGATCGGTCCATGCTCAGACCGACCGGTCCGTCTTCTCCGGACTTCTGTGGACCGATCGGTCTAGATATAGACCGGTCGGCTCAAATCTTCTGTTTCTTCGGATATTCAGACCGATCGGTCCAAGGGCGGACCGATCGATCTGAAGTCTTTTTGACTTCATTTCTTCAGATTTACCAATCTGAGACCAGATTGGTTCTTTAATTCTTCACTTAGCCAGATTCCATCCAAATAAACAGCAATTCAGCACTTTTAATCCAAATCGACCCGAATACCTGAAAGTCTTTAGAAAGTTTCATTTCTACAATGAAAGAGCTCAGATAATACAAGTTTAGCAGGCAAAAATGCCCACTAAAATGCGTTAAATCAGAGTAATATCAGGTATTTGGTAGGTTCGGGTCAGACATATGATCCCAGTCTCTGTGAAGAAATTATATCCTATTTGGCCTGACAATCATCTTCAAAAGGATCCTATGCTTGAAAAAGTTATTTGAAGATATCATGAATGATGCCTTGGTCCCAAACCAATGACCTGTTGAGATTAATCAATCTCAAATTGTGTTGGCTAAGAAGGGAGGAAAAAAGAGGAAATTTAGGGAGAGCAATAAAACAAAAAAAAGCAGAGAAAGGTAGAGTAGAAGTTGACGAAGGCGTTAGAAAAGAAGGTGAACAAGGTCCTTCCAAGGTTAGTGGTGACAAGGCAGTGTTGGATTTGGTGCAATCTCTGGCCACATCTATTGCAAAGATGGAAGCAACTATGACTAATTAGTCACACTTTTGGAAGGCAATATTGACGCACTACAGTGTGATGTGCGGATCTTGAAGGAGGAAAAAGGAAGGTATACTCAAAGAGTAGACTTCGATGTGGATGTTGAGACGCATGTGAGTGTGATATACCTTTTAAAAATATATCTCATACGTTTATTTATTGCTACTAATTGGAGATTTTTCTGAGCAGTCTTGGATGCAGTATCCAGAGACATGTGAGGATAATTTTCCTCCTGGGAAGTTTGAAAAGAAGAGAAAGACAACTGTGAAAGGGACAACTGAAAAAGGGACAGCTGAGAAAGGGACAACTGAGAAAGGGACTGCTGTGAAAGGGACCGCTGAGAAAGGGACAGATGCAGTGCCTACGCAGAAAACACTTGGTGTTGAAACGAGGAAGAAGAAAGAGGAGGAAAGGAAGGTAACAAAGGAAAAGGTGTACGGGAAGCTAAAGAGGAATAATAATCCTCCTAAAGTTGGAAAAAAAAAACACACCTGACTCTGATTTTATTGAAGATGAAGATGTTACGGAGATTAATCCCGAGACGAAGAGGAGAATGGATGTTATTGGGAAATCACTAGATATCTTGATGAAGGTTCCAAATGCTGTTGATCCAGACACATTACTGGGAAAGGGACTATGAAAGAGAGTCCCTTCATTGACAGCTACTCAGGCATCACCTTTTGTAGGAAATTCTACCGTGAAACGCATTATAGTAGGTGTTGTATGTTTAGAAAATGCCTATTATTGAATGGAAATGGTGCCAGTGGAGAAGTTTCAGGCGTTGAAGGAGTTCATTGAGGCTGATGAGTATGTTTCACGCAACCTTCACACTAATGACTTGTTTTATATTGCATATTTGTTTCAAATTTCAGATTTGTTTAATATCGCAAATTTTTTTTATGTTGCGGATTTGTTTTGTATTGCAGAATTAGTTTTGTATTGCAGATTTGTTTTGACCTAATTTTATCCTAATTCCAAGAGACAACCGGTAGGATCCTCAAATTGTGATGTTCAGTTCTTCAAAGAAATGATTATGCCTAGAATCAAATGAGATGCATTTGAGTATGGATGACTAAGATATTCTGTAAGTGCTTGCAGTTTTTAGTATCTACCTGTTTAATATTGCAGGTTTATCTGTTGGATTGGACCATTTTAAAGGCTGCTTATTTATTTACTTACGTGGACTTCTCTTGTTGCAGCACATAGAAGAAGTGTTGGCTATGTTCAGGTTGAGATCCATGTGGCCAAACTCGCCTTTCAGAGAGAGAGAAAGAGAGTTGCGTTCTGGGATCCATGGGACTTGAATGTTTGGTTGAAGGACTACCAAGACTACATAAAAAAAAAGCCAAAGGCTTTCTTATGTAGCAAGGAGAACTCATACCAATACATGGTTCTGAGTCCTCGTAATTCAAAAACTTATAAGTATTGGCATGTTGACATTGACAACCTATATGGTTGTCTCAATATTCATGGTAATCATTGGATAGCCATTGATGTTAACTTCTTAAAGAGAATGATATATGTCTATGACTCTATCCCAAAACATTCAACAAATGAAGATATTATAGAGTGCTGCAACCCTGTCCGGAAAATGCTCCCGACTTTTCTGAAGATCATGGCCCCTGGAGGTTCGACCTATTCAGGAGCTCAGTTTGCGGTGACTAGAATTCAGAAAAATACACCAGTGAACATAAGACCAGGAGATTGTGGTATTTTCTCTCTTAAGTACATCGAGTGTCTTGCTCTGGGGATAACGTTTGAAGGTCTATGCGACCAGAATATTCAGGCTATCCGGGAAAGATATGGTGCTGATTTATTCGCTGAAATACCTCAGAGGTCAAAAGTTTCATCAACTAATCCCTTACCACGATGGGTTGAGATTGAAATTCCTCATTTAATGGATTATTCTTTTTGAACTGATGGATTTAATATGCAATCGTTTCAGTGTAATGTAAATTGAATCTTTATTTGGATATGATATTTAACATTTCAGTGCTTTCTAACTATTTAAAACCTTTATTTGGTGCTGGGGATTTGTTTTCTGTTGCAGATTTATGTTGTGCTGCAGATTTCGTGTTTGTAGTGCAGTTTTTATTTTGTGTTGCAAATTTATTTTCGGTTTTGTGTTGCAGATTAATTTGTTGCAGTTTCCGGCGATAGATTAACACATGAAAACAAAAATGAAAACAAGGAAGTTAATAACGGTTTACAAAGATAATTGAGAATAGTTTAAGCATAGTTTTTTACAAACATTATTTAAAAACTTAACAATCTAGCACTTAGTAACCTTCTCCATTCCCCGACGGTCCACCTAAACCTCTGAAACTACCACACAACTTCTCCAAACCAACTTCAGGTATAACGATCTCGTCCCATTTTTTTAAAAAGAATTCCGCCCTCGCAGTGAGCCTGTTAAACTCGGCCTCCATGTCAAAGTTGAGGGCTGATATTTGCTTCTGCAAAATACGAATTTTTGCCTGCTTTCGTTCGTACTAGACCCTCGCTACCATTGCCTCTTCTCTTTCTTGCACTTGTTTTTTCAGCATCACCATCACCGACTGTTAATGCTTGTGAAGGCCCTCGATTTCCATAGCATGCCGATGCCCAACGTTGTCCTCCTCCACAGCTTTGCCCTTATCCATGATACCTAGAAGAAATATGAGAGATAGTGGAAAATTGTTTGAGAGTTAGGTTCAAGATGAAATGTTAGGGTTTGAATCCTTAAATCATGGTTTAATATACATTTATGAATCGGAAGATGAGGGTATTAATGTTTACAGATGCAGGATAAATGTCCTATCGAAACATATGTCAAATTTAACTTAACTGATGAAAACTTCATAAACAACATTTAAAACTTTGTCCAAAATGTGCAATTGAGACATAACTATTTAAATTGCAGATTTATTATCTGTATTGCAGATTTACTATGTGTACTGCATATATATTTCTTTTATTGCAGATTTAATTACTTGTATTGCAGATATATTTATTAGATTGCAGATTTATTATGTGTATTGCAATTTTATTATGTGTAATGCAGATTTATTATGTGTATTGCAGATTTAATTAGTTGTATTGCAAATATATTTATTAGATTGCATATTTATTATGTGTTCCAGATATATTCCTTGTATTGCAGATTTATTATGTCTATTGCAGATATATTTCATGTATTCCAAATTTAATTATTTGTATTGCAGAATAATTATGTATAAAATGATAAACAACATTGTTTTTTCATACAAACCCTGAAATTATTGTTTAACAACATTTTTTTCATACAAACGCATAAATTATTGTTTAACAACATTGTTTTTCCATACAAACCCACCAATTATTGTTTAACTTTATTAAATTGAAGAATACACTAACGCATGTTGCATGTTTTTCGATTATGCCCCGTCTTATGACAAAATCCGCAGGCGTTTTCTTTGCGGTCTTTTTTATTCCTTGAAGCCTTCTCCAATGCAGACTTCATTCTTCTCTTCTTCGGCCTACCCGGTTGTGGACGTACAGGTGGAGGCTTCACAGTTTTCGAAACATCTGCTGGTATTGATTCTCCAAAATCTTTAGGCATAATGGATGATACGTAAGAATTTACTAGGTAGTCCTTCGAGTAGTATGGGTCACAACAAGAAATACGAGATACATGTCAACGCTCTGCAACTGCAATCGCATGTTCGCATGGTATTCGCTCCAGGTCAAACCTACGACATGAACACTTCTTATCTGTTAAGTTGACAATATGAATTGATGTATGACCTGTTACTTGAACTTGATCTGCACCAATTTCCTGAACTGATAGAAGTTTTGCGTATTCCACACGACGCTGCAAACATATACATGCTATTAAAGTACTTTGAAGCGTAAATGAAGTTAAAAATTTTGGTCTGGCATACCTCTAGAAATTTCTCAGCTCCACGGGTTAATTCTGTTTACATTTTCATTGCATCTGCCCTCCTGGCCGCAAACCATCTCGTCATCATCACTCGTATTACTTCTAGAAGTCGCACGATGGTTAAATTCCTTGCCGGTGAGAGTACTTTGTTCATTGTTTCAGACATGTTGGTTGTTAACAGGTTATATGTCCCCTGAGAAATGCACGCGCGTCCATAATTTCACATCCGCTTTCTCAAGGTACTCGTGAAGTTCATGGTTCAGCTCTTGAATCTCGGCGTACGCGGTTTGAAATTCCACGAGTCTAAAGGCATACACAGCCTGTTTAACCAAACGGAATGCTTCGTTTCCCCTATAGCGAAGTATTATGTTTTTGTGCAAATGGTAGGTGCACGACTTGATTTTGGGTAAACTAGGCCAATTGCTCTTCCGATGGATCTGTGACGGTCAGATATTATTGCAAGGCTTTCGTTATCCGGAATAATGCTACTTAATTTCCTAAAGAACCATTCCAACGATTTATTATTTTTAGTATCAATGATTCCAAACGCCAAGGGAAAGATTTGGAAATTCCCGTCTTGTGCTGTTGCGGTAAGCAGTGTTCCCTTATACTTCCCTTGCAAAAAAGTCCCATCCACAATGACTACTTTCTGAAGATAATGAAATCCATTGATACTTGCACCAAATGAGAGGAAAAAATTCTTGAACCTGTCATCTCCATCTACGGAGTACATGGCGTGTGTCCCCGGGTTGGCTCTTTTAATCATGTGCAAATACGCATGTAAATCTGCATAACTTTCCTCAGGAGTGCCACTTTCCAAATCCCTCAATGCCTTAGTGTTCTGTAAGCCTTCCAGTAGTCAACCTAGAACATGAAAAATAAATATAGAATGGAAATAAATTTGCAACGTAGTTGAAAAACTCTGAAGTGTAAACGAAAATCAGCAGTACTAATATCAATCTGAAATTTGATTTCCCTTAATGTTAAATCGTTTATTCATAGCTTCCGCAACGAGTGTAGGCAACACACTGGGTCCGACACCACCAACAAAGTCCTTGTACATAATTCCTAGTATCTCAGCACTTTTTTTCTTGTTCTTGACGCTCTCACCGTCACTGAACATGTATGTTCTGAATTATAAGTACGCAAATGAAATCTGGGCCAATCGTCAATTGGCGTTGCTCGGAGCTTCCATGAACAACTGCTTACCTAATGTTTGACTATTAACAAGCACAGTGTAGATTTGTAAACGTTTTAATCGAACCTCTCTATCACAGTCAGCATTTTCAACATCTCCTCCAATTGGTCTCTTGTCTCAAAACTATCACCAACTCATATTTTGAAAGAATCAATATGGAAACTTCATAAGTGGTTGTGCCGATTACCGATACTAATTTATACGGTTGACTCAAACATCTTATTCATTTTCTCCATCTCCTCAACACAGAGCTGAACGGGGACATTGTTCGACTGACATAGGAATGTTCTCAAATGTCAGGTACTCGTTACATAAACAGGAGGTTGATCCGAAGGTAAGCAATTCAAAACCTTCTTAGGTAACATGTAGCTCAAATTGACCTCACACAGGCTTCTCTCAACTACGTAGCCTTCAAGTACCATTTCCATCAATTCCTCAAAAGTCATCTTCTCTTCTGCCAACATCGACCTAGAACCTCGATCGCTGTCGACGAGAAAGAACTTCCTCCCATTACCAAGTGTCTACTTCCCACAAACAAGAATTAATTGAACTTGCGTCATTTCGTCAATTCAACCAAACGATGAACTTAAATCTGCACCGATGAAGACAATTCTGCAATGTTAAAATGTGTTGTCTTGTCAAAGTAAGTTCGGGTTCTACTTTTGTCAGATTAGGTGTTTTGACGAAATAGTACCTAACGCGTTCTTCAAGGTAGGTTCTGCCGAAATCATTTAATTTTGACTAGTTCCAATGTTAATTTAATTTTCAAAACTAAATTTATGGATATAAATTGTCTTTTAGGTACAATCTAAGTTCGGCATCCAAACCCTCATAACCTCTCAAAAATAGATCTACAACCATGCTTGTAGCAAGTCTGTGGTGGCATAACGAGAGGAAAGTCAAGGTCACACTCCTCGACCAGGAAGGAGTGGAACGCAATTACTTAGTGCATGTTCATACACGCCTGAAGAAACTAATGCTTCGGTATTGCAAAAAAATGCCTTAAATATCGCACGATTCATTTTTTCTATGAAGACCACCGCGTGGGACCAAACCAAACACCAAACTCGGTATTTCTGTGCTGCAGACTTCTTTTCCGTATTGGTGATTTAGTTCTATATTGTGCTGCTATGCAGCTTTATTTATAATTTATTGTAGAGTAATTTACAGGTTTGCATATTAATGGTTGTGTTGCAGATTTATTTGTAGACCAATAGCCGATTTATTAACTGAAACACAATTTTGTTTTTTCAATTGGGTTTCGGGGATGAAGCAACAATTAACGTGTTCATGGAGATGATCGGTGGCACTGGCAGTTTTGTTGTTTAAGTCTCTTATTCCCTAAGTTGTGAGTTGTACCTTTTGTCTTTGTTTAATGTTTTTCCTTGCTTCTTTTTAAATCCAGACTCATTTGCTTTTATGTTGAAGGTTACCTTCCCTTATTAAGTTTTGGTTATGCATATCAATTTTTATTGCTGATTTAGTCGTCCATTGCATATGTAAACAATCATTATGAATACGCAACTCGTTGCCGAGTTATTTTTGAAGACATCCATTTTTAAAATCCTGCAATGCAAATTGTTACTCGTTGCCGAGTTATTTTTGTATTGCAGATTTACAACATAACAATCTGCAATGTTAAAAATAATACGAATTTCTAAATAAAATTAAAATGTAATTTAAATTCAAACCAGGTTCAAAAAGTAAATTAACAAAAAAACAAACAACATGAAGAAGGTTCTTATCCCGTAGACGCTGATCCGAACCCCTTCAGATTACACCCCCATTTTATTCAATCCCACATGCAGGATATTGATATGCGCCCATTCTTCATACGCCTGCTCCTCCCTTTCATCAACCTGTTCCATTCTGCCTGCATGTCAAAACCCACAGTCGATATCTGCTTCTGTAAAAAACAGAGTTTGGCATTTTTCCTTTCATACTTCACCCTTGCATCCAAAGCTTTCTCCTTCGCTTTGATCTACTCCTCCAGCATAGCCATTATGGCCTTGTAATGCTTGTGTAGCTTAAGGAATTCGTGACCGTGATGGATTTCCTTCGCCTCCTCCCACGTATGATCAGTAACTTCGTTGTGTTGCGCAATGGCTTACATTGATGCCTACAAGAAACCAAAAATGTTACTTTAATGGATTATACTCAGAAATAAACTCATAAATATATGAAGCAGAGAACAACCTGTCTTTTCCTCGGACGCCTGTGGCCATCGTCGTTCTCCACCATGATTTTTTACCCTTGTCCGTTATTCTATCCAACCTTTTATCAATAGAAGAGATTGCTGTGTAGAGACTTATCTGAGATAATATTTATAGAAAGAAACTTAAAGGTTGTCAACGAACGGGTGCGATTGTTGAAGTCGCTTCGTGTTCTGTGACTTTAATTATGGTCATTTACGTTTATGAAGTCGAAGGATCTTTTTGGTTAGACGTTGTAAATTGTGCAATTTGTTTAAATGTGTTGGAGATTTTATTTTGTAATTTAGTTTTGTTAACAATACTGCAATATAAATTAAGTCTGCAACACAATTACAATTCCATTAACTCGTTGCAAATATTATTTTGTAACGCAGTTTTGTTAACAATACTACAATACAAATTAAGTCTGCAACACAATTAAAATTCCATTAACTCGTTGCAGATTTTATTTAAACAAACTTACAATACCAAAATATCTGCAACACATTTAAACTTTTTAGTAACTCGTTCAAACAACGACGTCTTCCTTGTCTCCTGTTGTAAATAGTCAATTTAGATAAAATTAGGGTTTGTCTTCCATTTCGGGTATCGCACTTTTAGGGTTTTCTCTGTAACTCATAGGAGTCATTTTCGATAATTTCTGTATCGATTTCTGACATGGGAACATATAGCTACAGCCTGATCGATGAATAGATAGCGCCTGGTTTCAGTGGAAACTCAGATAAGGAAGAGGTGAATAGCCCTACTACACCGAATATGGGGCGCCTGGTCCGTACAATCGATGCTTTGAACATCGATGGTATGGACCCTTCCGAATATGGGGCGCCGGTGGTCTGCTACTGTGGTGAGGATGTCTTGCTCCAAAGCGCCACTTGTTTACCAAATCAGGGCAGGTTGTTCTATACATGTCCAAAACGAAATGTAAGTGTCTACACTCTTTTATCAGGCCTTAATCATACTTGTATTGATTGTTATTCAATACTTCAACATACTCGTTTTGATTGTTAATGTCCTAGGATGGTGGCTGCCACGTTTGAAAGTGGTGGGACATGACAGTCATTGAAGAAATGAAAAATGTTAGGGAACATACTGACTGTGCTCTCGTAGAAGAGGTGAACAAGATAGAACAAATAGCATCTTTGCAAGACAATGTGCTTAAGACTAAAAGAGACATGGAAGATTTGAAGATGAAGATTCTGAGTATTGTTATGGTTGATGTGATTGTAGGTTTTCTAGCGGTCTATCTCGTGAATTGATAGACGAGTTGTATGGTTATCCATAACAATTTGTAACTTAAGAACATGAAATCTGTAAGTTTCCTTTTTGCGTTTTTGAAGTTGTTGAAGGTGGTTGAGGAACTTGAAGATGTAGAAGTACGGCCAAGGTAGATCTACCCAAGGGGTACTGTTAACCAAAAAACGACGGCGTATCATGAAATTAACAATGAAGCCGAGGATTTAAATAAATCTGCAATGTTGAAAATAACTCAGCAATGGTCGAAACAAATCTGCAACACTTAATACATATCGGCAACTAAAACAAATTTGCAATGCTTAAAATAAATCTGCAACTTTTTCAAAGAAATCAGCAACGATATCAACGTTAACCGCTTAACAATAAGAACCAAGAGTAATTGGGAGAAAAGTTCAAAATAATTAGATATTAAATCGGGTTCAATAAAAAAACAAAACATATTGTCATTAAAAAAGATAAAACAACATCGAAATTAACGAGGACTTTCATCCCCTTGACGGTCCTCCAGACCCGTCCTGTTCAAATCCCAGATCCAGGATTCCCATATGCGCCCACTCTTCGTACAGCTTCTCCTCCCTTGCACACAGCCTATTCAATTCCGACCCGATGTCATAACCCTCTGTCGAGATTTTCTTCATTAGAACACACACTTTAGCGTTTTTGCGTTCGTATTTCACCCGAGCTTGATAAGCCTCATCCATCGCCTTCATTTGCTTCTCCATTCTATCCATCATCCCCTTGTAATGTTTTTGGAGTTTCTCGATTTGGTTCGCGTTATGGATTTTCAACACTTCCACGTACTCATCATCCTCGTCCATCGATGACTACAAGAAACCAAAAAAAAGATTAGTGGTATGTACTGGAATGTAATCATAAATATAAAAACAGTTTTTGAATCATAGAATAACCTTTCTTTTCCTGGACCACTTGTTGTCGACCATGACTTGTTTCCCCTTGTCCATTTTTTTGTTTGTCCAACCTATGAGACTGATAACAATTTTGCGAAAGTTAGACAATATATATAGAAACATAAAGATTGTAAATGAACGGTTGCGATTTTTTAATTATGGCCTTGATTAATTATGGTTAATCATGGTTTTATGGGAAGTCGAAGAGTATTTTCCATAAATCTTCGAGAATCCATAAATCTCTTCAATACAATCGAAAACGACATCGTGTTATTTTGCCACTTAGACAAAATTTTGATACGAACACAAATTAGGAAACCGACGTCGGTTGATTGGGCCACTAACTCAAATTAACTTATCGCCAAATACTGTCCCATGGGCCGTATGAGTCATATGGGCCGTGATAAACGACGTCGCATGAGTTAACAAAAAAAATCTACCACGATTTTTAAAAATCTACAGTACAAACACCGCAGATTTGAAAAACGGCGGTCAAACGATTTGGACAAATATGCGGCAAACATATCTGCGGTAACGTGAGGGTCAGATCAGTAAGGATAAAAATCTGAGGTACGTGTGAATAAAAATTGCGGCCATTGCAGTTATAAAAAACTGCAGTCAAGACGAAAGGGGTCAATCTAGCAATTTTGGAAACTCATAACTCTGCGGTGACAGCAAAAAAATCTACTGTAAAAAAAAAATCTGCAGTTACAAATAAATCTGCAGTCACAAAGATATCTGCAATGTCAACATAACTCTGCGAAAACAAAATTTGCAATATCAATAAATCAGCAATGTTATTAAAAAATTTGCAACAGAAACTCGGCAAGCGAAAAAAAATCTGCGGGACGTCGACAATTCGGCGGTGACGTGTACGCCTCGAGAAAATCTGCGGCCAAATAGTCAAACAAATATGCGAGAAAAATCGGCGACCCAAAAAAACAACACGCAAAAATAAATCTACAAAAGCAAATCTGCGAAAACAAATCTGCACCCCAAACAAATCTGCATTAGAAAATTTCGCATATTTTTTTTTCCTCCAGAAAACACGGTGGCATTATCGTAAATACTGGACAACTTTTTTCTCTCTCATCGAATTAATTTATTTTCTCAGCTTTTTTGTTTGTTCATGACCGAGTGGTAAAATCAGGTTAAACAAAAATTGGGTTATCTCCAGTAATTAAAAAAGAAGGATTACATCAAAAATTAATTAATATATGTAGGTCAAATAAGTAATTTTGCCATCTTTTTTATCTAACATATTATTTTGCATTGTATAATTTCCGTGTAAAAACATTGCTTTTAGCATGGTACAATTTTCATGTATCTATGAATATCAGACGTCAATTTTGCAAAGAAAACTAAAAAGTGAAAAGAAAAAATATAATTACAAGACACTATTGTAATCAGGAATATGTGAATAAAAATAAAAAAAACATTGATGTCTATAATAGATAAGAAACTTTTACATTTAACACTTGTTTATTTCTGCTTTTGTATTTTTGTGCGATTTTTATATTATCAATTTAGTATTAAAAAAATATGGTGATATATTTAAACAATATTGATTATGTTTTTGTATTTAAATATAAAACCATGACTTAAGTAAATATTATTTTCGATTGAAACAATTAGAAAATTACATAAATGAAATCATTGTTTTTGAGTAACAAAGAGTCCTCAGCTCATGAAACAGAAGCGATTTGCTTAATTTTACATTCATTCCAAGATTTTATTTCTAATACGTCTGTAGGTGTTTAGAAGATATATTTGTCTTCTAGAGATTTTAAGAAGAGAGTTTTCATACTAAAAGTTAAGCTTCTTGCCAAACAAAGGCTAGAAAAAAGAACAAAAATTTTGTATGTGTTATCCAAAAAGAAGAGAGACTCAATGGTTATTCTTTAATCAATAACTAGGTACTCACCCGCGCTATGCGCGGGGCAAAATTAATAATTTTTAAAACAATCTTTAATTTCTTATTTAATTAAGTTATGAAATTTATACTTTATATTTATATTTGAACATTTTATTTTGTTATAATATGTTATACGAGTAAAATTTTGTATTATGTATTTAAGTGAATGTTATATAATGTATTTTTTAATTATGCCATCAAACATATAATTTGGATTTTAGATGTTAAAAATTATAACATTCTTAAGATTAATAAGGATTTAAAAATAGTATTTTAATTTTTTATATAAATATATGTTAGAATTAATTTAGATTACTA
>OVBE01012521.1:0-13335 GCA_900406425.1 Iberis pinnata
GCACCCAAACCTTTTTTAATATCAGCTTGACTTTTAAGCATCCAACATATTCTCACTACTTAGTATTTTCCCATTATGGATTGACAAAAACCCATCCATATGACAACGATGGGTTGATTGATAACCCAGGGACACAAAATCCCTATTATCACTAATACCCAAAGATTCTTGTATCCCTGTATAGGGTTTTACAAATCCAAACTTCTTCAACGCATTAGTAAATTTTGCAAACCAACATCTTGGTGCTTGCTTTAAATCGTAAAGAGATTTCTTCAAACGACATACCTTGTTTGGATCATCGAACTTGAAACCCGGCGGAAGCTTTATATACACTTCTTCTTATAAGTCACCATGTAGAAATGCATTGTTCACATCTATTTGATGAACTTTCTAATCCTTTACTACAACCACTTGCAACAAATTCTGAGTCGACATCTTAGCCACTGGCGCAAATGTCTCATCATTATCTTCCCCTTCCACTTGATGATTTCCAAGACCAACAAGTCTTGCTTTGTATCTTTCAACTGTCCCATTGGCATTGTACTTGATTTTGAAGATCCACTTGCTTCCTATAGCTTTCTTTCCTTTTGGCAGATTCTCAAAAACCCAAGTCTTATTCAATTTGAATGCATCTACTTCACTTTTCAATGCTTTTCGCCATCTCTCATCAAGAATAGCCTCCTTATAACTTCTTGGTTCTTTTCCCGCATATACAGCGGCAAGAAACACTTGATGTCTCTGTGAAAAATCACAATCAAAGACATAACGAGAAATAGGATGAGATGTTGTACCTTGGACCATTTTAGAGAGCAATGATGGTGTTTCGGGTAGATGAGATGAGTGTACTTTTTCGTATTGACTACGAGTGTTGTATGTGACATAATATTTGAGTCGAACATATGGTACATGTTGTCTTTGTCCTCTTGCAAGTGGTTCTTCCATTACTGGTTCAGATACGACAGCCGAATCCACCAACTCAACCTCGACATCACTGTGTGATACATCTGCATCATTCCCCTTTGATTGAGACGACACTGAATCACACTCCATTAAAATATACCCTGGGTTCACAACTTGATTATTATCCGGTTTTTGTGGTAGAACATCATCCTCTTCATATACAACAACATTTTCCTCAAAAAACCCCCAATTTTTTTGAATCAACTTTGTCTACAGTAGGCAAAATTGTTTCCCCTAAATAGAAAAAAATTTCTTCAACAAAAGTGACATCACGAGATATGAAGAACTCATTTGTGTCCAAATCAAATAACATCCATCCTTCTTCGCAAAAGGATACCCCAAGAAAATATATTTCCTGTTTCGACTTGGAAATTAATCTCCATCGCACTTCTGATTATGCGCATAAGAAAGATACCTAAAGATTTGTATCTCAGTGTATATAGGAGCTTTTCCAAAGATGATTTCATAAGGACTCTTTCCTTTGTGTAACTTACATGGTGTCATGTTGATCAAATGTGCAGCACTCAGTACACATTCACCCCCAAAATCTTATTGGTAGATATGCTTGAAACATCAATGCTCACGCTATATTCAATATATGATGATGTTTCCTTTCTGCTCTCCCATTTTGCTGAGGAGTCTCTACACAGGAAGTCTGATGAACAATTCCTATATCTTGCAAGTAACTCTTCATCTTCATAAATTCACTTCCATTATCACTATGCACAACTTTCACATGCTTGTCAAATTGTCTCAATATGAGAGCAAAGAAATTCACCATAGTTTTCTCCACCAGCTTCTTATCATCAAGAAGAAAAAATCATATAGCTCTTGAAAAATCATCCACTAGAGTGAGAAAATAATAAGCTCCACACGAACTCTGTGTTCGATATGGTCCCCATATTTCACAATGAGTCATCTCAAAACACTCCTTTGTTTTATCACTTCTCAATGGAAACTCACTACGACATTGTTTTGCTTTAAAACAAATATCACAACAAGATATACATGCACTTTTCAGGTCGACCAACAACAATCTCCTTATCACCTTCTCAGAGGTGTGACTCATCCTCTTTTGCCATATCTCCAAAGATTCCAAACATCCCAATTTCTTAACATGTCGAAGTCTCTCAATACCTTGTAAAAAATAAGTCCTTCTTTCCGTTTTCCTACTCCAATTGGAATCTGCGAATTAAGATCTTGCAACACACAACATGTTTTAGAAAATACCACTACACAATTCTTATCATCGATGACTTGAGACACTGAGATAAGATTGCATTTCAATTCCTCCACAAAGAGAACATCTTTCAGCGTTAATGATTTTGTCAACGCTATACTTCCTTTTCGATCACAAACAATTGTGGTTCCATTAGGTAACCCAACCATACTTGGTGTTACTCGATATATGTCTAACATATGATTCAATATCCTTGTCATATGATTCGACACTCCACTATCAATAATTCATTCATCTGTAATATTACCAACTGGTTTTACAGAGTCTGATATCTAATTGATCGCACAATCCTTTCCCATTGATCTTTAGTCAATCCTATCATTGCTTTCAACTCGATGTGTGACACAATGTGTTACACACATGATTTACAGACTTTCCAAAGACGACTTCAATTTGAGAAACGTCGTCATAACACAGATTTTTCTTCGATTCACCGAAAAAACTCTTGTTCCTTCTGTTTTCATACTTTTACAGCCACCAATTAGGATATCCTTGCACTTAACAAGATTGAATACCATGCCCATACTTTGAGTAATAAGAACACACAATACCTCGATTTCTATATCTCATTGATGATTTTGAGATTTTTTCTAAACAAATCTTCCCAAGCCTTTTTTCGGCTCTGATGCCATGTAAAGAGATGAATGAAAAGGATATTATTCTTCTCATTAGAGGAATGTGAAATATATATAAACTATGATTGCCATAAACGTAATATTTCCTAAAACTAATATGAACATAAACAATATACACAATATCAATCATAATAATCTTTGATTCTTCTAGAATCTTCTCAATATTCTCCCACTTTCGAATATAATTTTTCATAGTCAAAACATATGATTATACACCATCAATTGTGATTTATCATCTCAAATATAATAAAACAATATCATTAGTATATGCTAGTTGTCCCAATCATACTAGTTGTCCTGGTCAAATTAGTTGTCCTAGTCATACTAGTTACACATGCAAGTTAGTTGTCCCACAAGTACTGGTTCAATCCTGACAGAGAATAGCTTGAAATCATTAATGATGAATTTTTATTTCAGTTATCATATGTATCGATCTATAGTTGTAAAAAAAAACTCTTGAAATGTTGAATTTAGTGGTATCAATTTCACATAGTAAATTCAACAAAGTAAGTTGAAATTTTATTATGAAGTTTTACTTTCAAAATTTAAAGTTAAATTATCGGGGTTAAGTGTATATATTTATATATGAGACCATATTGGAACTTACAAAACCAACTGTAATAAAACATGATAATTATTATATAATTTTGGACAATGTCTATTTTTCGACTTAGAATCTTATATAGGTTTTTCATACACGTTTACATAATTTTTAAAAAATTTAAGAATATATTTTCAATCTGCGTGGAAAGAAATTCGTTTTATATATAATTTATAATATTTTATCAACATTAAAAATAATAAAAAGATGAAATCAGATGAAAAGAAGAAAACTGAAGAGGATAGAACAATAAAATTAGATTAGTTGCAAACTTTTTTTTTTGTTTAAGGGTTTTTAATTTAAATTTCTTATATTTTACATGGAGATATAAACTCATTACAACAATCGAGTCTATACCAAAAACAAAAGCATATCTATATTAAGGGGTAAGGTTCGGTTACTCGGTTCAGTTTGGATCAGTTCCAATTTTTTTCGGTTACTTAAATATAAGATCCTTATAAGAAGCATTAGAAAATCAGTTTGGTTCGGTTTGGATCTAAAATTTTGGAACCATTTGAGAACCGATATCTTAATGGTTCCGATTTGGCTCGAATATTTTACCAAAAAATACCCAAAAGACCCGAGAGAACCAAAAAAATTTTAAAAATCCAAAAACGAAAATAACCAAAAGACCCAAAATTACCAGATGGAACCAAAAGAAATGAAAATATCCACAATATTCAAGACCAAAAATACTCAAAATAACAAAAAAACCCAAAAATTTGAAAATACACGAAAGTAACCGAATATCCAAAATTGGTAAAATGGGCATATATCCATGGTTTTTGGTATAAATACTAACCTTATATTTTTGGTTCCTTGGTTCTCTAAGTTAACATTATGTTAAATAATATTAATAGAATGTTAACTTAGATATCCATGGTTTTGTAATAAGAATCATTTAGGTAATTTAAAGGTAACCGTACTTGAACCAAACGTGATTTTTTATTCTTTTTGGTTCGATTCTTCTATTATGGGTTATTATGCACAGTTTCCCACCCCTACATACAATAACCAACCTACACCCGATGGAAATCTTATCAAGGTTAACTTAAATTAACCCTAGCTAAACTTAGAGAACTTAAGCTCAGTCGCCGGCCTGCTGTCAACGAATTGCAAAAGCTACCACAACAAGACATCTGGTAGCCCAATAAGCGGCGTCGAAACAATAAATTGACTCAAGACCACCAACATGCGTCCACGGGAACAAGCATAAAGGAAGGAAGACAAACATGTGTTCATTCCACTTCATATCGCCAACAAGAAGAAAGAGGAGATCTGTTGTGAATGACTTATCTAACCACCGTAGG
This sequence comes from Iberis pinnata, assembly GCA_900406425.1. Taxonomy (NCBI): domain Eukaryota; kingdom Viridiplantae; phylum Streptophyta; class Magnoliopsida; order Brassicales; family Brassicaceae; genus Iberis; species Iberis pinnata. The sequence continues at coordinate 4,747 of OVBE01012521.1, forward strand.
CGTTGGTTTAATGCCACCTAAAAGATAACGTTGTCCTCAAACGGCATAATCACAAGAAATTCTCCATACTCTTCTGATGAAAAAAGATCTATATGGAGGCATAACTCATCCATCAGTTTCTCTCACTAACTTTTGATGTGTGATATTACGCTATCAGTAGGATCCTTACCATTGCTGCCTGACATATACTTTTCGTCTCCACTTCAACCAGTGATTTAGAAAAAGCTTCAGAGATTTAAGTTGGATGGGGTATATGTTGCAAGTGTCAAGGTTGACTGAAGCTGGTTTCACCGAAAAACCAGTGCAGTTTTTATTAAATTTTATTTTACTATTAGTTTAGCAAAACGAAAAGGTGAAATAGGATTAACATTTTGTGAAAGATTTTTCACCCATAAAATTATTTTGGTTATTTTGGTTGGTGTTAGCATAGCAGCTCACTCGGTTTCGGGTAGTGTGTGGTCTTCCTTACGGCTCCTCCGGCTCTGGTGTCATTCTCCTCGTTGTGAGTTCCTTAAGTTTTCACGCGGTTCTCCCTATAGGTGTGGCTCCTGTGGGGGTGCCCTGTGTTGTGTGCTGGTGGTGAAGGTTTCGCCAGGCCCGGGGTTCCGTTGCTCAGGAGGGTTCTTCCTCGGGATTCTTACCCGTAGCCTTCCGTCCTTAGGTCATTTTTTGGCGTGCAATTGCTTTTGCCTTGGGTTGTTTGGGGGTTCTTCTCGTTTGCCTTTGTCTCTTGCGTGAGGTTTCGTTTTGTTACGGTTAGGATTTTGTTGTTGTAATTTTTCTTTGGTTGGTTGTGTTGTGGTTGTTCTGGTTTTTCTGGTTGTCTCAGTGTTTGGGTTGGTTTTTCTAGTCTCTTGGTGTCTGCTATCCCCGGTTCTATTTTAGAGCTTCACCGCAGTTGGGTGGTCTGAGAGAATGGTCTGTTGATTAGGATCTGTTGGCTCATTTTTTTGCCAGAGCTGCTCCTCTATCCTTACTTTTTTCTCGGTGGTGCTTACTTCAGCTGGTTTGGTGTCGATCTTTCATCGTTCGCTGGGTGGTTCTCCCTTCTTGCTTGGTCAACTTTGATCTTTGACCCTTGAAGCTGTTTTTTGGGATTTCATTCGGCCTCGTTAGTGCTCGTCGGCTGTGGTTTCTCGATGGATGTCTACTCTCCGTCTCCCCTGGAAGTTTTTCCTAGCTAGTAGCGGTCATTCTTCTCCTTCTATCTTTGCAGTAGCTTCTCTTCATTATGGATCTCTTTTTTAGTGATAGATCGGTTTTTTGAATCATTAGTTGGTTCTTCTCACGTTTTTTGTTGGCACTTTTGTTGCGCTCTTTTGTCTTTCTTGTTTTGTCATTTTTTGTTTGCCTTTGTTTCTAGATCTGTTTACTGGACGCCGACAATGTCTATGTGTATGTTTGTATGTTTGTATGTTTGTTTATTTTATCTAGATGAAAAATGGCTATACAATATACAATTGGATTTGCCCATAACGCATGTAGTTAGAATAAATTTGCTGTTGGTAATATGGAATACTAGTTTTCTTTCTCTGGAATTCATTTACCAAACTTTAGTAGAAAAACTTCAATTAACCACCGGGCCCAATTACTTCTCAGGCCCAATTAACTATAACTTATTTTCTGTTTTGCAAACGATCATTCCCCACGTGTTTTTTTTTAATGGTAATTCAGATTTCCTTTCTAACTGTCAAACAAAAAAACTAACAACAACAGTAAAACTCCGTTTCTTAATTGGATTATTGTTTTGGAGGTTTCAAATTTTGTTTTCGCATATATAAAACTCTCTTCATTAACCAACAAATCCACAATCCAAAACCTAATCGAAGATGAAGCAGTTCACCGGACTTCTCTTCCTCTACATCGTTTTCCTTTTCTCCGTCGTCGGAAATGCTGATTCCGATCTTATTTCGGACCTCTGTAAACACTCCGACGACCCGAAACTCTGCATCTCCAGTATACAATCACGTCCCGACGAATTCGCAGGCACAAGTAACCAAATCGAAATCGTAGCTATCTCTGTCGCATCCGCTAACGCCTCCGCCACTTCAGCCTACATCAAGGAAAAGCTCTGCCGCGAAGATCTTGAGCCAGCTACGGAGGAAACGCTCGAAGATTGTCAAAAGAACTATCAAGATGCTGTTGAGCAGCTTGATGACTCAATCTCCGCAATGCTTGCCAACGCACACGCTGATGTCAATGTCTGGCTGAATGCAGCGATCAGCGCCGTCGAGTCATGTGGAGGTGCGTTGGAGTCACGCGCCGGCAACGATTCGGAGCTTTCCTTGAGGAACTCTGTCTTTCTCAAGATGTGCCAAAACGCTCTCATGATTAACCGAATGTTAACTTGAGATTAATCCTCTTTATTTTATTGTAATTGTGTAACTAGTTACTGACCCACGCAAAACGCAGATAAAACTTTTTTTTTTTTTTAACCCAAACTGATATATTAATATAGATCACAACTATCTTGATACAAGGCAGAACTTATTACATAAGGGGGAGAAGAATGATAAGTAACCAGATTATGATTTTGAAATTGTTGTCTTGCTAAAGCATCAGCACACCTATTGGACTCCCTTGGTACCCACATAAATTTTATATCTTCAAATCTTCTTGACCACCAAAAAATTTCTCTAACCCAATTAGCCAATTGGAAAGAGATTTCTTGACCATTAAGTAGCTTATACAACAAAAGATTATCTCCTTCAAAAAGAACCTTCTTGTAACCCCTACACCATGAATGTTGTATTGCCATCATAAGTGCTTGTAATTCAGCTTCAATAACCGATGGAACAGTAGCTCCTGATGCTTGTGCCGCCTGTACAAAACCTCCCAAATGATCTCTAAGTATCCATCCGGCTGTTGCTGTCGATGTTAAGCCTTTGAACCCTGCATCATAATTGATTTTAATCCATCCAGCTGGTGGCTTAGACCAATGTATCCTGGCATCCCTCCTTCTGGTAACAGATCTGTCCGAACTAGTTCCATTCGATACTATGCCATTAGACTCCTTCCATGCTTCATCATCATCACCTGCACATTTCAGAATAGATTCCCAAGAGAGCATGCTTTGTCTAAAACACAAATTATTACGTGATTTTCATAACCACCAGAGTAAATGCATTGGTAACAGATGAGTAAAAGAACAATTAGCCATTGGAATCCAATCTAACACATATCTCAATTTATCCTCAAATGTAATCCCTGGATCAGCTAAATTAAAATCAAAGGAACTTATATTTTGCCAAATCAGGTTTGTTTCAGAACATAAAAAGAATAAATGGTGTAAATTCTCCTCTTGGTGACAGCGTAAACACAAAGATGAGTTAGATAAACCCCTTCTAACTAGCTCAGAACCTATAGGGAGAATGTTAGACAATAGTTTCCATAAAAAGTGTTTAATTTTAGGAGGTGCATTAGATTTCCAGACTTTATTCTTTAGCAAAACATTTTGATCAGATAAATAAGTATGTGAAGATGTTAGTAGATGATGATAGCCTACCCAATAACCTGTTTTAACAGAGTATGAACCATTAGGTGTATAGTGCCACCCAATTGCATCATGACAATCCTCTCTAGTCACTTTAAGAGAAAGAACAATAGGGACATCCTCCTCACAAATAATTGATCTCACCCTATTAATATCCCAGCAACCTGTGTCTTTACACAGTAACTGAGATACCATTTTTAATTCTGTTTGTACATTTGGTTTTAGTTTAGGGGGTCTTGGTGGATTTAGAGATAACCAATTGTCTTCAAAAATACTAATTGTATCTCCATTCCCAACCAAAATCCGTAGGCCTTTATTAAGTAGATCTCTGCCTGCAAGTATGGATCTCCAGCCATATGAACATTGTGATCCCAAACCAGCCTTTAGAATGGATGTATTTGCAAAATATCTCCCCTTTAAGACTTTTGCAATTAGGGAATGAGGAGAATTAAGAATTCTCCAACTTTTTTTAGCTAGCAAAGCTTTATTAAACATCTCAATGTCCCTAAAACCTAAACCACCTTCTTTCTTTGGGACAGTTACTTTATCCCATGCCATCCAATGCATTGATCTAGCACTGCCATTTTTGCTCCACCAGAATTTAGCAATGACTTTAGTAATATCTGAGCAAATTCCTTTAGGCAAATGGAAGCAATTCATGGAGTATATAGGCATGGCTAGTCCTATTGATTTTAACAGAATTTCTTTCCCTGCTTGAGACAAGAATTTAGATGTCCAGCCCATTGTTCTTGCCTTAATTCTCTCAATAATAAATTGAAACATATCTATCTTTTTCCTACCAAACTGTTCAGGTAGCCCAAGATATTTCCCATATCCTCCAACATTATGTATCTGTAATACAGATCTTATTCTTGTTTTCATATGATCATGAACTCTACTCCCAAAGGTTATTGCAGATTTTTGAACATTTACCATTTGACCGGATGCTTGTTCATAAGAATTTAGGATCTGTTTAATCTTTAAAGCTGATGATAAATTAGCTTGGCAGAAAAAAAGTGAATCATCTGCAAACAGAAGATGATTCACAGCTGGACTCTTATTACTAATTTTTATACCTTTCAGATGTTTATTCACCTCTGCCTGTTTTAGCATATTACTCAGCACTTCAGAGCAAAGAATAAAAAAGTAGGGAGACAGGGGATCACCCTGCCTCAACCCACGTTCTGGTTGAAAGAATCCTCTTGGTTTACCATTGATAATAACTGAATAAGTGACTGATTTAACACAACCCATGAGCCAATTAATCCAAGTTTCATGAAACCCCATCTGATGAAGTGTTTGCTCTAAAAAACACCACTCTATCCTATCATATGCTTTTGAAATATCAGTCTTTATAGCCATAAAAGAGTTAGAGCACCTACGTCTAACCTTAAGACTATGAAGAAGCTCATGTGCTATCATCACATTGTCTGTTATCAATCTGTTTGGAACAAAAGCAGCTTGTTCCTCAGAGACAATATTAGATAGGATAGGTTTTAATCTATTAACTAAGATCTTTGAGATAACCTTATAGCTAACATTACATAATGAAATTGGCCTAAACTGAGTCATTACTGTTGGATTGTCCACTTTAGGAATTAGGCAAATATTTGTATGATTAATCCCATCTTCCAGTACACCAGTCCTAAAATAATTGTTAACATATTCCAAAATCTGAGGATTTATCTTGTCCCAAAAATGTTGATAGAATTCTCCCGTAAAGCCATCTGGTCCAGGAGCTTTAGAAGGGGAAAATGAAAAAATTGCAGCCTTAATTTCATCTAAAGATACTGGTTTTATCAGAGATTCATTCATTTCATCAGATATTCTACTTTCAAGTCCATCAAACACATTGCCCCAATGAGTATGATTTGAATGTGTACTTTTGAAAACATTCTTAAAGTAAGTGACTGCCACATTAGAAATATCTATATCCCTACGATATAAACAGTTAGTATCATCCAAGATAGAACAAATTCTATTTCTGACTTGTCTTGATTTGGCAGAAGCAAAGAAAAATTTAGTATGTTTATCCCCACATTGCAACCAATCATTCCTACTTTTAACTTTCCAAAACCTTTCCTCCTGAAGATAAGCTAAGTAAAGATCTCTTCTAATCTTAGATAACTCTTGTGTAGAAGCACCATTCATTATGCTAGAATCCAAACTACCCCTTAATCTGGCAATTTCAACTTTAGAGTTACATCTATTTAACTTTTTCCATCGAGAAATTGATCCTCTACAACTAGCCATCCTCTCCTGCCATAACTGACCTGATTGAGTATTCCAATTAGTAAGAACAGAGGTTCTAAATCCCTCTTTCTCCAACAATCTCCCATCAAATTTAAAGAAAACAGGCCTTTGAATCTGTTCTACATCAAAAGAAGCAAGAACTGGTCTGTGATCACTTACACCTAGCTCCAGAAACTCAGCCAAATTTACAGGGAACAGAGATAAAGCTTCTTTATTTGCCACAACCCTATCAAGGCAACAGAAAACATCATGGCCTCTGCGTTTTCCATGCCATGAAAATCTATTCCCAATAGATTGCAAATCCTCAAAATCACACATCATATACATATTTCTCATATCTGAGAAGGTCCTTTCTGGTCTAAGTCTACCACCTGATTTCTCATTATTACCCCTAATATCATTAAAATCTCCAAGTGCTATCCATGGACCAGTTCTTGTTTGTGCAATATGTTCCAATTTGTTCCAGGTTAAATATCTTAATTGTTGAATGGGATTACCATAAACACAAGACAAGTGAAAAGAGATTTCATTACTTTGAACAGAAAGGTCTACAAGATTAGGTGAAGAAGATAAAACAGAAACAGAAAAACAAGACTTCCACATAACCACTACACCACCACTAAGACCCCTAGGTGGTACTATAAAACAATTTGAAAAACCTAAATCAGCTACTACTTGTTCCACAAACACAGATTGTTGTTTTGTCTCCATAAGGTAAATGATATCTGGAAGATACTTAGCAGTTATCTCCTTAAGATGTCGAACTGCGAGGTCATTACCCAAGCCTCTGCAGTTCCAACTTAGGACTCTCATGGTGTACTTGGTGGTTCTGGGCCCACCGCGCCTCTTGCTTGTCCGTAAAGAAAATCCTTAACTGTTTCAGAACTCATTACATGCTCTGCAGAAGTACCAACATCTGGTGAAACCTTTGAAGCAGAAACTTCCATATACTTCCTCTTCCTTGAATCCACTCCAACATCACCAGAAACATTGTTAAGAAGAGGATTTACTAGCATCCCATTCATATCAGAAGTCTCAGTAAAGACTGTATGAACCGGCTCTTGAATGATAATGTCCTGCTCTTCACCACTGATGTGTGAGGGTACCTGGTTGCCATATATCACCTGGGCAAGATCATCCATCATACTCTGGACCTGATCAGTAGCTTCCCCTTCTGCATTTGGTTGTTCATCTTGAACTTCATCTGGATCAAGTTCTTCAATGATGATGCCAGAACTTGGTGCCATATGAGGAACATCATTACCATCACTATCATCATCATCAGAGGGATGATGAGGCCCTCCATTCTGAATTAAACATGCCCCAGAATCATGTGTTAACATGCCACAAGCAACACAAAAACCCCGAAGTCTTTCATATTTCAGAGATAAGACTGTGTTCACTCCAATGGCAAACTGAAAGTTTTGCTGAAATTTCAAAGGGTAGTCCACATTCCAATTGAGCCTAACCCTAACAAACTCCATCCTGGAATCATTCACAGGATCAAAATCAACCTCCAGCAGGAACCCCAAAGCTCGACCAATTACAGAGATGACTTGATGGTTTAGGTACTGAAAGGGAATACCCCTGATCTGCACCCAGAAAGGGATGAACTGGAGATCAAAAGGGGTTAATTCAGGGGACCAGCGAGACAGAACTAACATCCTGTCCGCAAAAGCCCAAGGGCCACGCCTTAAAACATTCTCCATAGCTTCTTGAGAAGGGAACAGAAACTGGAACCTTCTACCCTCTATGATCCTACCATGAACTAACCCAGCCATTCCCCAATTCCGAGGCATTGAAGCAACAATGGCTCTTAAGTTTTGTTTACGAGGCATTAGAGGACGCCCTATCAAACTAAAACGATTCTCAGCCATAGCTTGGTCAAGAAGGGCAGGAGGAAGGGAAATGGGAGGATCATTAATTCCCAAATCAATGTCCTGAATACCCCGATTGACAGTTTCAGCCATCAAAAGCAAAAACAGAGAAAATTGTTTGTTGATTTTAAATTTTGAAGAAACCCGAGTTGCAATTGCAAAGAAATGAAAATGAAGAAAGATAGGAGTTACTTGTTCTTCCCTGATGTCGATTTTATATCCACTCCAAAGGTGGTTACAAATTGCAGTTTCTTCACACCAGATCGTGGGATCAATTGTGGGGATTTCAGACATGTAGCCCCTTGATCGCAAGCCCACGATGTCTTGGATAACTGCCGATGCCGACGATAACCGCCACCATCGCCTTGATTGCCGGAATTTCGATTGCATTAAAAATCGCCGTAAAATCGCCTTAGCCGCCAGTTGTTTGATTCTACGCAGATAAAACTTTTATTTGTGATTTTTAATTTGTATTATATTATATTAAATATAATTTTAGAAGTATGTTATTTAAGATTATAATAGTTCAAAAAAAATATTTATAATCAATTAATTATGATTTTGTTATTTTAAGTAGTTATTATGTTTTATTGTAGTTTTTTTTTTTTTTTTAAGTATCTTATAGTCCCCACTTGGGTTACAAATCATCGTTACTTAGCTCGACATGTTTTATTGTAGTTGTTAAATTTAAAGCTCTTTAGTGTTATATTAAGTAGTTTTATTAGATTTTAAAACTTGATGTTATGTTATATTTAATGTGAATTGAATATTATATATAATTATAATATTACAAATCCTTGTATTTAATTTTTTTTATATATTTGGCTTTTTATTTAGTAAAAGATTTAAAATTTACAATAAAATTTAATTTAATTTTATAATTATAAAAATATGTGTGATGTATTTCATTTTTTGTATCTTATACTTATAATTATAAATTTTTATATTAAGTGTTGTATTTTTTAT
>OVBE01012522.1:0-13332 GCA_900406425.1 Iberis pinnata
AAGTGTTGAATGAGTGTTGAATAATGAGGTGGAAGAAAGAGAAAGTGAGGTGGAGTGGAAAAGGATGTGTTGAAAGTTGAAACCATTGTGGATGGTCTTAGAAGAGAATGAAAACACAATCTAATAGAAGAGCTAAACGATGTCGTCGAAGACTGAAGAACGTCTTGTTGTTGTATTTGTCTTTTGGTACTGAGCCGTCGTTTTCGGGTCTGAGCGTCAATAAATGCGAGGCTCATGCTGAACCAGACAACGACTTGTCCTTGTAAGAGACAACACCAAAAGTAGTAAAACCCACCAAAAAAGTAAATTAATTTACTACCATTAATTAATAATACACACATACTGATACATATATACATACGTGACTTGACTGTTTCTCCTTTTTTGTATTATTGATGCAGAAAAGGTAACTCCAGAGTTTGCAGGACATAAAAAACACTGAAAAACTACTCGTTTCTCTCTGTGTTACTGTTACATTAACAATCCATTCTCTCACGGGTTCATATTCATATAAGACAAACATGAGATAGGATTTATATGCCAAGACGAGGATTGGCTTTTATGCATCTAAGTAAAGGCAGGACCTACTATATTATATAAGATAGAGAAATTGTTTAATTACTCTCACTCATTCATTTGGATTCCACTCTTGACTGAGAGGAGACAAAGGGGAAGATATGAACAGACAGACAAAGGAAAAGAAATTGCAGTATGGAATAGTGAATTGTACCTTTAATATTATAATGTCTGGAGACCAAATTGACTAAAATTATAGTAATGTTTCATGAGCTTGGACCTAGAAAATAGAGCAATGCCATGCATTAGTAAACATTTATGCAGTAGAAGAGCTGAGAGCCTGAGACTGACTTTGTGACTGTGCGTTCGTTCATAAAATTAACCAAAACACTACTAGTAATTATTTAGCTCCTCAAAGATTCCTTATTATCCTACTATTAAATACTCCCATGAGTAGCATTTCTTATTAATCTATAGTACCAAGCTACATACATTAGAACTGCTCATTAATTAGTTGCATCCCAAATTTCTCTTCTTTTTTTCTGTATGAAAATGTCCAGCATAGCGATGACAAAGATCTTTATAGTAAGTCCTAATTTACATCCAAAATTTAGCTCAATAGTATACTGAATGGTCATCATTACACATTAATATATTAGCTTTAATACATTTGTTACATATTTTGGGTTGAACGTAAAAAGCGTTGTTGAATCTAGGATCGATGATCCGTATATTTGAGTTCATATTTGATAAAAAAAAAGGTTACAACTTGACAGTGAGAGGCGCATCGACAAGCCCAACGCGCTTGGTGACTTTACAAAAGATCTTAGCTCGTCGAAAATCTCCAAAGAAAAGCTCAGGTCGTCGAAGTGTTATGCGGAGAAAACGCAGGTCGTCGTTCGGAGGTCTGACTTCTCTCTAAAGCTTTCTCTCTCTAATTTCCAACCCTCTTCCGCTTCGGGGTTGCTCTTTATTTATATTGGTTTCGTCATTGTTGTGGGCAGTTAGCTAGGCGCTCTGTTCATTCGGCGGTTTAGCTCGTAGGTCACTATTCGCCACACTAGGAAGAAACTAGGTGTACTGTTGTATCGGCGACACTACGCGCCTCGGTGAGTCAGCGAGATGGGCCTTCACCTCGTCATCTCTACTTCGCGGGCCTGGCCTTGTTGGGCCTGGGAAGTTTGGGCCCATATGCTACAATAAGTCCCCCCCCCCCCNGTGCAGGTCGGCGGACACAATGCGTCTTTTTGGGTCCAATCGTACCAGGCCGTGCTTTTGTCTACCTCGTCATTACCGAGAAACAGCGCATGATGATGAGCTGGCATTTCTAACGGTCGGCGCTAACTTCAAGGATGGTTGGCTTTGTGGAGAAGTTTCTCCTTTCCGGTCATCCATCTTTTTTCCGGTTCGTCTGCCGGTAATTCCCTTTAATCGCTTCTTCGTCTTCCGGTCAAGCACTTTCTTTGCTCTCCCTTCTCTCTACTCTCCCTCTAGTTTTCTTTAGCATCTTTTGAATCGACGCGATGGGCTGCGATCTTATGAATCTGTACATGGGTAGCGGTACTGGTGCGTCTGAAGAGGCTTCATCGAGTCATCACGTCGAATCTTCTACGGGCGAGTCAGTTTGTCAATCCGATCCTACGACTAGTACTTCTTCGGATAAAGTCGGGGCTGTAGAATCTGCGAAGCAACCGTAAGAGCGGCGGGCTAAGGTCGCGAGTAGGAGGTCTTCTCCTTCTGATCATATCAACACGGTCCCGCTGTCGATAAGAAAAGAGTCGCGAGGCAACGCTGCGCAGGATGATCCAATGGACATGATCCCCTTAACTGTGAGAACGAAGGTACTCGCAGGGAGACATGCTGAGGTACGATCTTCGAAGCCTTTGAAGAGAATTCCTCCTAGTGGCAGTGCGGCGCGAAATACCGCGACACCTACTATAGAGTCATTCGTTCCTCGATCAGACGGGAAAGGTTTTTCTGCTCTTCCCCCTTCGGACATCAACGACATGACCGAGGTCGTGTCTTCGATTATGACCAAAGCGCGTCTTCGGAAGATTTCAGTTAAGTGCGGCTTCACCAACCCCAACCTTGTGTTCTGGGTTCCGAGTCCGAGGGAGAGACCGTGGGATCCTTCGCAGGGCTATTTCACCATTTTTGAGGACTATTTTAATTGCGCTCGTCTGTGGTTCCCAATCCCGAAGGTTTTCGTCTCCTACTGTGCGAAATACCGGATGAGTATTTTGCAGAACACAATCGCGTCCATTCGCACTCTGGTGAGGATGCTGGTTCTAGCGGCTGAGGTTGGTGTTGACGTTTGTGGGGCGTTTTTTGTTGATGCGACGTGGTTCTCTCCCAGTACAAGGGTGGTTGACAAGGTTCGTTACCCGACGGGAATGTTTTACGTATCATGGAAGAACCAATACAGGGTCGTCGGTGGGGTACCGAGGAAGATATAGGATTGGCATCATCGATGTTTCTTCGTGAAGGTCAATAACGCGTCCGTTCTGTCATGCGCCTACAATTATTCTATGAGATGGAATATGCGCATTGGTAGAGCTTTGTGTTGTCTTCATATTTTCCTTAGTTCGTACTGATACATTCGTCCTTGATTTGCATATCGTCATTTGCCTATCAAGAAGTATTTCCCCGGTTTCTTTGATAACATCAGGAAGATACAAGCCTTGGGTTTGACGTTGTGGGCAGACATTACTCGAGAGAAGACCAATGAGCGTTGATCTATCTTCGCTAGAGGTGCGTTTGATTGCTGTGTCTATCAATGTCTTTGTCTCGCGTCGTTGCTAACTTCCTTACTTTTTCTTTTCAGTCGATTGGGATCGCTGTCTGGTACCTCGTCTAACCCAAATGTCGTCATCGTTCGTCGAGGAGCAGAGAGCTGCGGCAAAGCTGTTGGGATCAGTGAGAGTTCCTCAGGCAACCGAAGGTGCCGATAACATAGTGGAGGAGGTCACGACAGAAAAAGAGAAGCCTGTTGAGGCATCTGTCGTGGCGGCCCTATCTAAGAAGGCAGCTGGGAAGAAGGTTCTCCAAGCTTCTCCTAAGAGGAAGCGGACTGCGACTAACGAGGTAAGGGCACAGAATAGGGCCTTTAACGCAAAACTGGTAATCAATGAGCCTATTGACACTCCTCTGGTGAGAAAGGTGCCAAGTGAGCTGCTCCCGGTTGCGAATATCAAGTCTGCTGTTGATGAGCCTCGAACAGAAGATCGTTCGATCATTCAGGTCGAAACGCAAGAAAGTCAAGATTCCGGAGACGTGGGGGAGGGGAGTGGCTCCGAAAATGTGGATGAATAGGCTTCGGCCCGTGGTGGATTGCACTGTTTGAAGAACACTGAGAAACTTTCTTTCAGTTTCCACTATGACGATGTTCTCATAATGCACGAAGATCTTATCGCTTGCGAGGAGCTCGCGAGTCAATCCCCTTTGGTGCTTTCGATCAGTCGTCTACGCAAGATAGGTCGAACAAGATTTTTGACGAGTTCACCTCGTCTTATATTAGGGTAAGTCTTCTTGCAAGGTTATTCGTTCGTCGACTTGTACTGATTTGTGTTGTTTGCGCAGATTGGGCAAATAGCAAACCACATGTTCAGGTGGTTCAAGCTGAAGGTGCGACTGGCTCGTGAGGCCATTATAGCTGCTCATGAGAACGCGGATAAGTATATCACGTTGTATCGGGGTGAGAAGGAAACGTCTAAGAATCTGGTTGCAGTTGGTAAGACGCTTGAGGCGCAAGCGGCCGATGCGTATGCACTGTCTGAGAGAGCGAATTCGACCATGAAAGGGATGGGCTTGCTGTACGCAATGAAGAGCTTGAGCGTGAAGTGAAGATGCTTAACAAGGAGAACCGTGTGCTCGCCACCCGATACAATGATGCGAACAAGGAGAGATCACACGTGATCAGGAAACGCAACGTTCTGGTTAGGGAGGCTGTTGCGAAGGATGAGGAAGCTTGGATTGTGTATGTTGATGTGCAATTAGGGAAGGTTCGCAGGCATCTGGATGGATTGCGCGAAGCTCGTCCGCTGGATGAGGCAATCGCCTGCTATATGAAGGCCGGAGAGCTCTTCAGTATGGTGATCGATTTTGGTGGTGCGGTCCCTGACTTTCTTCGCGAGTCTCTCGCTGAACAGCTTAAAGAAAAGCAGGAGGCTAGAAAGCTGATCGAGGTAGTCGACCTTTCTGTTGAAGATCTCGCTTGTCCGTCAAGGCGGCCGGAAGAAACCGTTTAAGCAGTTGATGATCAAGGTTCGTCGATTCAGCCTGCTGGGGCGAATGACGAGGGTGAAAATGCCGGTGGTGCGTATGAGAATGTTGTTTAGTGCTGCCGTTTATGCCTTTTTCTCTTATTATTCTCTTTTTTTCTTAGGTAGTCTCGTCGTACTTTGGCCGCGGTTGCAGTTTGTAAAAACTTATGTTTTGAATGGTATGTTGTGCTCTTGACTTACCGTGATTTCTGTCATATTTTTGTTTTGTTGCGGCTATATGTGTCTTATTTACGTGGGTGCGAGGCTGCGTTAGCCTCGGCTTATCCTTCTGTTCCAGTTCGTCGATGATCTAGCGAGTCTGGGCTCGGCTTATTAGGTGATCATCGCTTGCTGGAACATGCGAGCCTGCAGCTCGACTTTTTGCGTACAAGTGTTATTGCGTAATGGTTCCTTATTCCCATAGTGATCGTTTAGCTAGAACGTCCCTACGAGGGTTCCTTATTCCCATAGTGATCATATATTTGTTTTGTTGCGGCTATTTGTGTCTTATTTACGTGGGTGTGAGGCTGCGTTAGCCTCGGCTTATCCTTGTGTTCCAGTTCGTCAATGATCCGGCGAGTCTGGGCTCGGCTTATTAGGTGATCATCGCTTGCTGGAACATGCGAGCCTGCAGCTCGGCTTTTCGGGTGCAAGTGTTATTGCGTAATGGTTCGTTATTCCCATAGTGATCGTTTTTGCTAGAACGTCACGGGGCTTGGCTTTTTGGTATTTTACAAGGGTTACCTCAGCGAGGCTGGACTCGGCTTTCGTTTATTTTTATTTATAAGAGGGTTGCCTCGGCGAGGCTGGGCTCGGCTTTGTTTTGTACGTAATCTGAAATGAACTGAAGTTATTATTAACAGAGGGTAATGAGGGTGTCTATTCCCCCCCCCCAAAGGAGCGACGATAAGCAAGAAGTTCAAAACAATAAAAAAAATTGTCATAGTTGGACCCTTATTTCGGGCTGCCTACGTACTCATTATAGAGGGATCAAGCCATTCGTAGTTCGTGGTGCGTCCATACCTGAGTTAGTAGTGGTAAAGTTTCAGATGTCGTGCTTTCCAGAAGCGCGGCTGCATGGTTCCATCCAAGTCGGCTAGCTGGTATACGCCGGGTTTTACGACCTTTGTTATTTGATAGGGTCCTTCCCATTTTACGCCAAGCTTCCCTGCTCTGTATTCCTTTGTGTTCTTGAAGACGTGATGCAGGACCATATCGCCTTCGCTGAATCGTCGGACATGCACGTTTTTGTTGTAGTATCGTGCTGTGGCTTGCTGATAATTCTGGATACGGAGGAGGGCTCTATCGCGGCTTTCTTCTGCCTCGTCGAGGCGGTCGTGCAAGACCGCATTGTTGGTGTCGGTGTTCTCGGGTAGTTTTAGTCTTCTGAGGCTGTATACGTTGACTTCTGAAGGTACCATGGCTTTGATGCCGTGGGCCAAAGAGAACGGGGTTTGGTTCATCGCTCTTCTAGGCGTTGTTCGGTGCGACCAAAGCACCCCGTCTAGCTCGTCGGCCCAAAGTCCCTTCTTCTTCTCTAGTCTCTTCTTCAAATCGTCGACGATGGTTTTGTTGGTTGCTTTGGCTTGGCCATTTCCTTGAGGGTACCGAGGCGTCGAATGGCTGAGTCGAATCCTCCATTTCGCGCAGAAGTTTTTAAACTAGTGTGAGCAGAACTGTGTCCCATTTTCCGTGACGATCTCGTAGGGTAGTCTGTGCCTGCAAATGATATACTTCTAGACGAAGTTCTGCACTTGGGTGTCGTGTATCTCGATGTAGTATTTGGCTTTGATCCACTTGGTGAAGTAGTCCGTCATGACGAGGAGGTATTACTGACCACGTGATAAGGGCATCGGCCCGACAATATCCATCATCCAACACATGAAAAGGTATAGTGATGCCGAGCTGCACAGGAGTTCCATCGGTTGATGGACATTGGGGGCGTGTCATTGGCATTGTTCGCACTTCAGGGAGTACTTGTGGCAATCCGCAATCATGGTGGGCCATAAGTGGTCGTGCTTCTTGATCTTTAGTGCCAGGGCGCGTCCGTTAGAGTGATTACCTCCCACACCGTCATGTGTTTCGCTGATGATGCGCTCTGTTTCCTTGGGGCTGGGGCAATTAAGCAGGATGCCTATCGAGTCGCGTCTCAGTAGGTGTCCATCCATCATTATATAGTGAGCGGTCTTCGCCTTTAGTCGCCTCGCTGCCCATTTGTCTTCTGGCTTGGTTCCGTCGGCTATGTACAACTTGATTTCGTCGCACCAGTCAGTAGTCAGTGCTTCGTGGTCGGCTCCAAATTTGATGTCGTCCTCTGCAATGTCTTGGTCGTCGATGAATTGAACGAAGTCTGGGCTCATGCTGGGTTTCTGGATTTCTTCGACCAGGATGGTGCGACGTAAGTTCGAGTCACTAGCGGAAGCTATGGTTGCTAGCGCGTCTGCTATTTTGTTCTCGCTTCTTGGAATCTTGACAATTTCAAAGTATTCCAGCTCTCTTGCTATGTGTTGAACTACGTGAAGATACGCGTCCATTCTCTCGCTTTTGGCCTCGTAGTCCCCTGCGAATTGGCTCGCGACGAGTTATGAGGCGCAGAACGCTCGTATCTAGGTCGCTCCGATGCCCTTAGCCAGTTTGAGCCTCGCTATGATCGCCTCATACCCTGCCTTGTTGTTCCACACGTTAAACCCGAGACAAAAAGATTATTCTAGTACCTCGTCTTCTGGAGATTCCAGGCGTATCCCAACTCCTGATCCTCCCGAACAAGAGGATCCGCCGACGTGCAGCATCCATATCCGAGGGGCCTCGGCGCCTTCGATCAATTCTAGTGGTAGATTTCGTGCTCGTCCATCCCCTGAAGTCGATATCATATTCGCTTAGCTCGATAGCCCACTTCGCCATTTGCCCTGACTGGCTTGGGCTGTGTATAATGGCGCATAGAGGTTGGGCGGTTAGGACCGCTATGGTGTGCGACTGAAAATAGGGTCGTAGTTTGCGCGCAGCGAGAACGATGGCGTAGGCCAACTTTTCTAAGGTGGGGTAACGAACTTCCGCGCCGTCGAGGACTTTGCTGGTATAAAATACCGGTCGCTGTTCGCCCTGGTCCTCTCTGACGAGCACACCGCTGACCGTCGTCGTGGATACCGATATATAGAGATAGAGCGTATCTCGGTCTTCATGCTTTGCTAGTATGGACGGCGTGGATAGATATTCTTTTAGTTCTTTGAATGCTTGCTCACATATGTCGTCCCAGTCGAAGCTCTTGTTACCACGTAGCAACTGGTAGAATGGGAGGCACCTGTCGGTCGATCTGGAGATGAATCTGTTAAATGCTGCGATGCGCCCCGTCAGACGATGTACTTCTCGCGTGCTCTTCCGCGAAGGTAAGTCGATAAGTGCCCTGATCTGCTTTGGATTTGCTTCTATTCCTCTTTGGGTGACGATGTACCCGAGGAATTCGCCGGAGGTTACGCCGAACGTACACTTGGTTGGATTGAGCTTCATTATGTACTTGTTGAGGATCACAAAGCAGGAGCGCAGGTGTTTGATATGGTCCATCTTGGATAGGGACTTGATGAGCATGTCGTCGATATATACCTCCATCGATGTTCCCAGTAAGTCTGCGAACATTCGATTGACTAACCTTTGATATGTCGCACGACCGTTCTTTAGCCCGAACGGCATAACGCGGTAGTAGTATGTTCCTTTGTCCGTTATGAAGGCCGTTTTCTCTCTATCGTCGGGGTGCATTGCTATCTGGTTGTAGCCTGAGAAGGCGTCCATAAACGAGAGGAACTCGTTCTCATCGATTGCTTTGACGAGACGGTCTATGTGCGGCAGTGGGTAGCTGTCTTTTGGGAAAGCCTTGTTCAGGTTGGTGAAATCGATGCAGACCTGCCATTTTCCGTTCTTCTTTTTTACCACGATCGAGATTTCTAGCCATTCAGGATACTTGACTTCGGTAATGGACCTGGCGCGTAGAAGCTTTTCTACTTCGTCATTCATCGCTTGAGCTCGTTCTGGGCCCAATTTTCGACGCTTCTGTCTGATTGGCTTGAACGTCGGGTCGACGTTAAGCTCCTGGTAGGTTATGCTGGGATTGATGCCTGAAACTTTGTCGTGGTAATGCTTCGTCCGGCCCGAACCGGGAGTTTGATTGTTCCGACTGTTTCTACTGAGTCTCCTCTAAAACAAGTAAGTGACTGCGTCGTTTTTTGACGGCTTCTTCGCTGATTTCCATTTTCTGGAGAGTGCTTTTGAAGATTATGTCGACGGAGCTGCAGGTGTCGACTAGGATCCGCGTTACTTCGCAGTCCCGATGATAAGCTCAACAAGGATGAAGTCATTTTACGCGTCATTGAGCCCGATCAGATTGTCGCCTGTGAATCGGATTGGTTCGTGCCTTATATGCTTGCTGATTGCTGCACCCCTCGTGTTTAAGACCAGGTGATCCGTCTTTGCTATAGATCGGATGTTATCACCGCGCCATTCGAGTCCGCCTAAATGACGTTTATGCGGCATCGCGGCGGTGGGATGTCTTCGTCTCTCTCGTCGTTGTTGCGTTGGCACGGCGGGGCCATGTCCTTCTCGATTGGCTGCCTCGGCTGCCTACCTCCCCCTTCACGGTCTTGATTTGGAGGGAAATTTTGGGAGCGCTCCCTGTTATTGTGAGGCGGATATTGGTTGGGTCGTCTTTGCCCGTCGCGCTCTCTGTTTTCTTGGTACTTCTTGAGAAGGGTATCTTTCAAGTGATGGCAGTCAGCTGTGCTGTGCCTCTGTCGATTGTGGAATTTGCAGTACGCGTTTCTATTGTCGTCTCGCATCTGATACATCGGTTGTTTGCGTTCTTCCACGAGGTAGTTCGTGTTTCACTTCCTCTGTCTTGTTTTGCTTGACTCTTGTAAAACTATTGGGGCTCAACCTGTTCCTCTTTTTCTTTCCCGTGGTACGCCTTGGTGTGTTTTCGGGCCATCGCTGCCCTCTCCTCCTCCATCTCGATGAAGCGGTTAGCCCTATGCAAGGCGTCCTCCAGCGTTTGGGGTTGATTCAGCAGTAGTTCTTTGCGGAATCTTGACTCGTACCATAAGGCATTCCTTAACGCGGCAATCGCGGCTTCGTCTAAGATCGCCACCTTTAAAACCACTTCCTTGTACCATTCCACGAATGCCCTGAGAGACTCTCGGGGGCCCTGACTTAGGGACCATAGATCGGCGGTGGAAGTCTTCTTCTCCATGAACATGGAGTAATGCTTGACGAAAGCCATCGACAACTGCTGGAAGTTGTCGATTGATCTGGCTTCAAGCTGGGAGAACCAAGAGAGCGCGGCTCCGCCCAGATTCTCTACAAACAGCTGGCAGAGTCTGGCGTCTCTCTCCTCGTCGGTGAATGGGGCGCGTCCTATCGCAATTGTGAAAATAGTCATATAGTGCGTCGGATCCGCGTTACCTTCAAACGTCGGGAATTTGATCTTTGCAATGTGCTTTATTTTGGTCTCGGTTATCCTTTTGGTGAATGGGGTACGTTGCGTTTCTTCGATGACCCGTTCCATTTCTGGAGCCTAGCTCGTCGGCCTATGGACTAGCGAGCTCATCTCTCGCAGCTGGGCCTTCAGTGCCCATTATCTCGTCGTTCGGGCTAGAGAGGTTTTGGTGAATCACCGTTTCTCCGCACCGAGTCGAGTCTTGGTCCTGTTGGGTCTCGGTGATTGGTGTCGATACGTCCGCTGTCCTGAAGAGATTTCTATTTAGGACTTCCATCTCGGCTCTTCTCAAGCTCGCTGTCATAACCGCTTCAAGCTTGCTTCTTAGCTGACGGGATTTGTTTTCTTGTTCTTCTAGTCGACGCATTAGTGTCTGGTTTAGTTCTTCTTGTGTAGGCAGCCCCGGAATCCTAGCGTGTGGTCCTGTTGGTGTCTTCGGGTCGGTGGTCTTGTTATTTTGACCGTCTAGATGCGTAATGTCTTTGATGTGTACGTGCTCGTCTACGTTGCTCGTGGTAGCCATATCGTTAGTGCGTCTTGAGAGTTGGTTCTCTTTATCAAACAGTCCCCAGTGGAATCGCCAATTGTTGAATCTAGGATCGTCGATCCGAATGTTTAAGTTCGTATTTGATAAAGAAAGGTTACAACTTGACAGTGAGAGGCGCGTCGACAATCCCGATGCGCTTGGTGACTTTACAAAAGATTTTAGCTCGTCGAAAATCTCCAAAGAAAAGCTCAGGTCGTCGAAGTGTTATACGGAGAAAACTCAGGTCGTCGTTCGGAGGTCTGACTTCTCTCTAAAGCTTTCTCTCTCTAATTTCCAACCCTCTTCCGCTTCGGGGTTGCTCTTTATTTATACTGGTTCCGTCATCATTGTGGGCAGTTAGCTAGGCGCTCTGTTCATCCGGCGGTTTAGCTCGTAGGTAGTATTCACCGCGCTAGGAAGATTAGGTGTACTGTTGTATCGGCAACACCACGCGCCTCGGCGAGTCAGCGAGATGGGCCTTCACCTCGTCATCCCTGCTTCGCGGGCCTGGCCTTGTTGGGCCTGGAGAGTTTGGGCCCATATCCTACAAGCGTGAAACTTGTAACTTGCGGTACTGGACAATTTGGATAACCCCAGATTCAACATTTGAGTCTTAAATATACTAGAGGAGAATTTTGTAGATGTCGTGGTAGCTTTTACTATTTTTAATTTAATGTATTTAGCACTTATATTTATTTATTTGTACTTTTATGGATATCATTAAGAGAAAATTATGGGAGATGCCATATTATGCACATAATTTAGGAAGTATATCATAATGTGGTCAATTTAACAAATATATCATATGTCATATCATAGTGGACAAATACATGCCTCCGCACTTGATGTTGTCCACAACAGCAAGTTCGTCCGTTCACCGCTATGTCCACCGGTGTGGTCTCCAACTCGTCCACCATGTCCACCACTCCCACTTACATTATGTCCACCGAATAGGTGCACAAACTATCCATCATGAGAAACAAACTATTTGAGTGTCCATCGTTTGTGGATTTTTGGTGTAGAAAATACAAAACAAATATTGGTTTCTCACGATGGACAATCTATGGACCTATTCGGTGAACATAATGTAAGTGGGAATGGTGAACATAGTAAACGAGTTGAAGACGACATCGGTGGACATAGTATTGGGAATGGTGGATAGACGAACTTGTTGTTGTGGACAACTTATGACGCGACTCGTGGACAATATCATATGTGGGAGCATGAACTTGTCCACATAACAGAGAGACATATTGGTCATTTTCTCCATACCACAAAAACACCACATATGGTATTTTTCCTAAAAAACCACAAATATAGTGTTTTGTGTAAAAAAAGTCAACATTATGGTATTTCTTGTTAAAATCCCTATCATTAATCTTAATTTTTAAATATAAGAATTAAGAGATCCAATTATATCATGTTTAATTTCATCTTCATATTTTACTTTTTAATGTGTTTGATCTTCTTTTTGTCAAAATAATAAAAATTATATATTATATTGTATAATATAATAACATTCTCAAAAATACCATAAATAAATTATCTTTTTAAAAATATTTCACTCCAAAAATACCAAAAAAATAAAATAACTTTAAAACTTTAAATTTAAACCCTAAACATCCAAACCAAACTCATCTCCTTTAAATTAAATCTTAAACTTTAATTAGTGAACCATTACCCATACATTCAAATTATAAACCCTTAAAATTTAAATTTTTGTGGTAATTTTGAAAAAAAACAATTTAATAGTAATATTTTTAGAACTTTTGTAAGTGTGTGATATTTTGGAATTTGAACATATTTTAGTGGTATGTCAAGGAATTTCTCTATAAGGNCAATTTAATAGTAATATTTTTGGAACTTTTGTAAGTGTGTGATATTTTGGAATTTGAACATATTTTAGTGGTATGTCAAGGAATTTCTCTATAAGGAACACTAATTTTTTTTTTTGCATATTATACTATTCATAATTTTAAAATCAGACATATATACTCAATCTAATTAAATAAATTGAATAGTTGGTAAAAACCTATATAAAGATGAGTAGTGGATGAAAAACGTATTATAGAATAACTAAGGGGGTGTTATTGGTTATGGTATTTTAATTGATTTATAAATCCATGAGCATTTGGAAATTTTTGGATTTTGAAATGATTGGATTTTGAAATACCATGTTTTATGTTTGGATTTGGTCCTTTGTATTTTTAACTTTGAAATCATTCCAAATCCATTAAAATACAAAGTGGAATTTGAAATCCAATATAAAATCATTAAACGAATAACACTTGATTTCAATTAGAATTTACAAATCATTAAACGAATAACACTTGATTTCATTTAGGATTTACAAATCATTAAACGAATAACACATGATTTCGCATGGATTTCAAAATCCATTAAAACTCAATAACCAATAACACCCCCTAAAACTATACTAACGAAAATTGTAAGAATTGGAAACTAGTCGGGGGTGTATTTAAACAAACATTTATGTTGATACCAGGTTTAGCACCTGCTCCCAAAAGCCCATTTCGACATAAGGCCCA
>OVBE01012523.1:0-13331 GCA_900406425.1 Iberis pinnata
GTTTGGTCGTCTTTGTCCGTCGCGCCCTCTGTTCTCCTGGTACTTTTTGAGGAGCGTATCTTTCAAGTGACAGCAGTCGGCCGTGCTGTGCCCTTGTCGGTTGTGGAACTCACAGTACGCGTTTCTATTGTCGTCTCGCCTTTGGTATATCGGCGGTTTGCGTTCTTCTACGAGGTAGTTCGCACTTCGCTTGCTTCTGTTTTGCTTTCCTTTTCCCTCGTAGAACTGCAGGGGTTCGATCTGTTCTTCTTTTTCTTTCCCGTGGTAAGACTTAGTATGCTTTCGAGACATCGCTGCCCTCTCTTCTTCCATCTCGATGAATCGGTTGGCCCTATGCAGAGCATCTTCCAATGTTTGGGGTTGATTCAGCAACAGTTCTTCGCGGAACCTGGACTCGTACCATAGGGCATTCCTTAGTGGGGGCGATTGCGGCTTCGTCCGAGATTGCCACCTTTGAGACAACTTCCTTATATCGTTCTACGAACGTTCTTAGAGATTCGCGAGGGTCCTGGCTTAACGACCACGGGTTGGCGGTGGAAGTCTTCTTCTCCATGAACATGGAATAGTGTTTGACAAAAGCCGTCGATAACTGCTGGAAGTTGTCTATCGATCGGGCTTCAAGGTGGGAGAACCAAGAGAGCGCGACCCCACCTAAATTCTCCACGAACAGCTGGCAGAGTCCAGCATCTCGCTCCTCGTCAGTGAACTGGGCGCGTCCCATCGCAATGGTGAAGGCGGTCATATAGTGCGTCGGGTCCGCATTTCCCTCGAATGTCTGGAATTTGATCTTTGCATTGTGTTTGATTTTGGTCTCTATAATCCTTCTAGTGAATGGGGTACGTTGCGTTTCTTCGACGACTCGTTCGATTTCTGGAGCTGAACTTGTCGCTTGGTGGACCAGTGAGCTCATTTCTCGCAGCTAGGCCTTTAGCGCTTTTATCTCGTCATTCGGGCTGGAGGTTTTTTGATGCATTGTCGTTTCTCCGCGTCGATCCGAGTCTCAGTTCTGCTGGGTCTCAGTGATCGGCGTTGATACGTCCGCCGTCCTGAAGAGATTTCTGTTTAGGACTTCCAGCTCGGCTCTTTTAATCTTTCCGTCATGACCGCTTCGAGCTTGCTTCTTAGCTGGCGTGATTCGTTTTCTTGTTCTTCCAGTCGACGCATTAGCGTCTGGTTCATTTCTTCTTGCGTCGGTAGTCTTCGGGTCGCCGATCTCGTTGTTTTGACCGTCTAGGTGCGTAATATCTTTGATTTATACGTGTTCGTCTATGTTGCTTGTGGTAGCCATGTCTTTAGTGCGTCTTGATAGTTGGTTCTCTTTATCAAATAGTCCCAAGCAGAGTCGCCAATTATTGAATCTAGGATCGTCGATCTGAAGATTTGAGTTCGTATTTGATAAAGAAATTACAACTTGACAATGAGAGGTGCGTCGATAAACCCGGCGTGCTTGGAGACTCTTACAAAAGTATTAGTTCGTCGAAGAGACTTTATAGAAAAACTCAGGTCGTCGAAATATAACGTGGAGTAAACTCAGGTCGTCGTTCAGAGGACTGACTTCTCTCTAAAGCTTTCTCTCTCTAAAAACCAACCCTCTTCCGCTTTGGGGTTTCTCTCTATTTATACTTGTTTCTTCATCATTGCGGGTGGTTAGCTAGGTGTCCTGTTCATCCGGCGGTTTAGCTCGTAGGTGATTATTCGCCACGCTAAGGAAAGACTAGGTGCACTGTTACGCCGGCGGTGCCACGCGCCTTGTCGAGTCGGCGAGATAGACCTTCACCTCGTCGTCCTTGTTCGCGGGCCTGGTCTTGTTGGGCCTGGGGAATTTGAGCCTATATCCTAAATGAAGTTAAGAAAAATGTGTGTATAATGTTATCATTGTAGATTTTGTCTTTTAAAATTCTTTCCTTTTTTCTTTCTTCTAAACAGTTTCAGATTTGGTTTCATTTGTAGATACTTATGCAGTTTCCGTTATCTTTCTTCTTCTTTTTTCTGGTTATGAGATTTTGTTTCGTGTGTGATATAGTAATTGTTGAAATTAATCGAGGGTCTTGGAATATGAGAAATATTTAATTAGCAAGTGTTGTTCATCTTAAATAGTTTAAATAATATAGAAACGCGAAAAAGAAAAGAAAGGGTTCAAGGAAATGACAATATTGGTTTCTCATTTAAGCTTTTTAACATCTTAAATGTTTACGTTGTCCACATATGATCATGAATATGTGGTTTCATTAAATCTATTTGTTTCACTTCTATGTGCTTATATTGTCATTGGACATCTTCTTGAGGGGGATTGATGGATGAATGAATCCATCACTGCTTTATTGATTGTAAGTTCACTTGAACTGTTCAATTCGTTGTTGTAGAATGTTGGCTAAAGATGATAATGCATTGAAGAGCGTGTAATATTGGAAGTTTTACTATAAAAAGTACGTGATTGACTTTGGCATGCCTTTGCAACTTTGTTTCTAGCAGAGAGTTTTTTTTTTTCATTTACATTGGGATAGATGCATTGGACCTCGACAAGTGGAGATTCATGAGTGAGCGGGTCATTCAGAAGAACAAAGAACAAGAATTATCTTTTATTTTCATGTTTACTTATCAATTTGTGAAAGATTTTGTGAAGGACAGCTCAAAGCTTTTTTTATGGAGCTCAGTTCATCACCTTGTTAGGTAGGATCACATGTATATAATTAAATGTGTTATAGATATTAATTAATTAGTTTTATTAAAAAAGTGGTTATTTTGGGATTAAAAAAATCTATGAACATAAATTTTATGAAATACTTTTTTGTGTTTTAAAAATTGGCATTCTAAACTTTTCACACAGATTAAAAAATTTATGTCTTCAATAAAAATAATAAAAAAATATTTTAAATCAACTAATAGAAAAATGTATTGCAATTATTATATTTGTCAGAAAAGTCAAACTCTCTAAATTTTTGCATTGAAAATCTTAAACGACATTTTGTAATAAAATATAATAGCTAAAACGTCAATATTTTATAACGGAGGGAGTATTAATGTATGGATATCCTTTGGCAATTTCTAATTTGATGAATGGCCAAATTAGAAATTATTCTTTATATATAAAAAGTTATGGTCCCCAAAGCAATTATAACCGAAAATTCAGAATTCTCTCTTGATCCTCATCACCAGAGAATTTATGTTCAATTTGCTTGGAAGACTAAACCTATCGATCTAAGAGCTATGGATTCTTCAGCCACGTTTTCGCTTAAGTTTTAAATCATCAGAAACTGATTAAGTTAAAGTTTATAGAATTATAAATTCAAATAAGTGATAGCAGAGGCATCTTTTCAGTTTTAATAGATTATTTATATATAACTAAAGTTTTTGCTCATACTTATATAACTTTTATGAATAAAATATGGATTTACGTCGACAATGTTTTGTCGATGTTCTTGAGATGTTCTTCTATTTCATATGAAACTTTCGGATAAAAGAAGAACTTTAATGTATGAGGTGATTAAAATTTTGTTGAAACATGTTAATCTGTAGACACATTTCATCTGATCTTAATTAAGCAACACCTCATAATATTAAAATTATGGTATAAAGTCATCTCAATGTTAAAATTGAGACACGTTGCAAGGTTCATTAAAATGATGTTGATAAGCTTGTCTCATTATTAAGACATGTAATGAGCCTCAGCAAATAAGGCCGACTTTAAATAAGACACATATTATTGTAATGGTGTGTCATGCTTAACTAAAGTATATAAAGAAAAAATACGTGTCATCTCTTTATAAAAGAAGAGTGACTAGCGATTAAGGATTGGATTTTAGCCTATTAAGGATTAATTTAAAATCGAAAGAAATGGGTCACGCCTATTAAAATTTAAAGAAATAAAGTTGACTTGTACACACGTTTTGTGTGTTCAGAAAAGTAAACTTAACGAATAAAATCGGCCCACTAAGGAGATTAAAGATCACTTAAGTTATTGGGTTGGGTTTATTCTTTATAAATCAACCTAATTAAAATAATTTAAGTAATTTAATTTAATAAAGTAATAGGACATCTAATTAATGTTGGCCCAATTAATAAAGTTGATGATTTGATTTTATAACCTGGTCCAATTAAAGAAAATTATTGGATTTTGAATTAAAGTATTTACTTAATCTAATCATTAAGTAACTTCAGATTCTTGCATAAAGTATTCCTAAACATAAAGTCAATTATCTGAGAAAGAATAAAATTAAAGTCAAAATCAATAATTAAATTGAATTGTACACATTTAATATTGGAAGTGGATTAATAAATTCAACATGTTGCCAAAGTGACATCTCTTGAAAATATTTTTTTCATAGAGAATATTAAATGTTGTATGTATGCATATTCATGCGAATATTAAATCGACCCAAAGGTAGGTTTGTATTTGGCATGATTGCATATGTACATGTGAGGATTATTTGGCTTAAAACATGTGAATGATAACTCGGTCCAAAGAAAGGTATATCATTTATCATGGATTATTTTCATTGTTTGATTGTTACAAAAAGAGTACCGCTAGTAGTTAATATTATTGTCCAAAGAGTTGATATTAATGTTACACTTGGTATCGTGGATGGGTTGTACAATTGTTTGATATTTATTATTGATTACTTTGGTTAATGAGCATTAATTAGGAAATGTTCTCTCTTTAGCAAACATTGTTTTTTTTTATCTCCCAACTTATAGGATCAATTCTAACTCTTACGGGTTCTAACTTTAGCGAATGGAAATATAAAATCCAGATCGTTCTGGGGTGTATGGATCTTGACCTTGCGCTAAGGATGGAAAACCTTGCTTCTCCTTTGGATACCAGCATTGCTGAGTATAAAGTAAATTATGAGAAGTAGGAAGGTTCCAATCGCATTGGTCTAGTGATCATTAAGTACGCCATTCTGAAAACCATTAGAGGTGGTGAGGAGACCAAAGATCTTAAATAGTTCATTGCCGAAAATGATATATGCTTCGCAAGAAGCAATAAAGCGAAAATAAGCATGCTTATGCATCGCTTTAGTACGATAAGGTATTACGGCAAAGGAACAATATGGGAGCACATTTGGAAATGTCTAACATTGTTTCAAAACTCTAGACACTTAGAATTGAGCTTTCGGTTGAATTGCTCATGTACTTTGTCTTGAACTCTCTTCTTCCTTAGTTTAATCAGTTAAAATCTAATTATAACACACAGAAGGATCAATGATCTCTTAATGAGCTCATTGTGCATTGTGTGCAAGAGGAAGAGAGAATGAAACAAGATAGGACATAAAGTGCTCATATGGTTAACACTTCTAAAAGTTTGGGCAAAATAAGAAAATTTGAGCCCACTAAGAATGAATCTACTAAAGGTCCAAGCCAAAAGAAACATGCTAAGGGTGAGGACACATGTTTCTTTTGCAGGAAGGTTGGACACCTAAAGAAGGACTGCCATAAGTATCACACTTGGTGTGGTAAAAAGGGTATGTTCCTTACTATGGTCTGTTTGAATTAAATTTAGTTGACGTATTTAGAAATACTTGGTGGTTAGACTCATGTGCTACTACTAGCATCAGTGTTTCACTACAGGATTGCCTAAGATACTGAAAACTAATTGATGTTGAAAGATGCATTCATGTAACTAATGGTTTTCTGGTAGATATGGAGGCAATCACGCATTTTTTACAGTGTTTTAGTTTCAATCGTTTTTTGGATTTGAAAGACACGGTTGTTGTTCCATCTTTTCGACAGAATCTAGTCTCCGATTCTTATTTAGACAGATTAGGTTATTCCTCTCTAACTGAGAACGGAGTAACTACTTTTTCTTTAAATTCAAATTTATTTAGACTAGTAAACTTTTGGAAAATCACAGTCTTTATATGCTTGACACTATGAATTCTAAAGTTGAAAATTTAAGTGTCAAATCAAGGGGTACTAAACAAATTTGAAAATGCAAATTCTGGAACTCTTTGGAAAAAGCGCCTAGGTCATATCTCTAGAAATATAGTTGAGCGACTTGTGTCAGAAGGTATATTGAGTTCACTAAACTTCACAGATTTGGATGTATGTGTAGATTTCATTAAAGGAAAACAGACCATAAATAAGAAACTAGGTGCAAATAGGGCTACGAAAGTCCTTGAGTTGATAAATACAGATATTTGTGGATCGTTTCCTACTCCATCTTGAAACGGTCAACAGTACTTTATATCATTCATTGACGATCACTCTCAATATGCATGCCTATTCTTATTCATAAAAAATCAGGTTCCTTGGACGTGTTCATAAAGTTTAAGGCTGAGGTCGAAAATCAACACGACCGAAGAATAAATTCTGTCAGATCTGATCGTGCTAGTGAATACTATAGTCGTTATGACGGTTCAGGAGAACAACGTCCAGGACCATTTTCCAGATACCTAGAGGAGCATGGTATTGTACCTGGGGACGGACCCATATACAACTTAGTGGTGTCAATTGACACCATATAAATTTTATAAAAGTGATTTGTTACGTATATACAAATAGAGAAGACATCACAATTAATTGGTCAAATTACAACTTGTTGAACCCTCATTGCACAAGCTCGACCCCTGCTCTTTACATCTACTTCATATTAGTTTTTTTTCTAGTCAATGCTTAAAATCAGATTTTTGTAACTTGTCAATAATGATATTTTTCCAATAAATGTTATATGCTTATTCTTACTCTTCTTTAGATCTTCATATATTTTTACAAATAATAATTTTTTTATCTATTTTTCAATCAAAAATATATCCTTAAAAGCATTTATTTTTGTAGTAATATTATTGCAATTGAGTTTAATTTTTTGCTTACATTTCTCTTCAATTTTATATATAATAATAATATTTTCAATGTAATTTTTCTAATTTAAAACTATATATAACTAATACTTTGATATAATAATTTTTAATAGTATCCAAATATTGTTTGAATTATTTTTAAAATAAATGACTCCGGTAAAAAATTTATGGGTCTGCCACTGATTGTACCTCAGTACACAATGCATGGGTCTACCAGCATGAATGGTGTATCTGAAAGAAGGAACTACACTCTTAAAGACATGGTAAGGAGTGTAATTAATCATTCAGCCTTACCTGAATCACTCTAGGGAGAAGAACTAAAGAATGCAACTTACATTCTTAATAGAGTAACAACTAAAGTAATTACTTAAACTCCTTATGAGCTTTGGACTGGACAAAAACTCGGTCTAAAACATTTTGGGGATGTCCAGCTGAGGCTAGGCCTTATAGGACATATAAAAAGAAACTGGACTCCATAGCTGTGAGCAATTACTTTATTGGGTATGCAGAACGATCTTAGAGCTAAAATTTTTATGATCCCACTCTAAAGAATATTCTGAGACAGTAACAACTAAACCTTTTAAGGATATTGAATTTGGGGAAGAAATAAAGTTTGGGATATCATCTTTGAGGAAGAATCGGCTCCGGTTAATGTACCGATTCGTATAGTTGCTTTGGATAAAGTAAATCTGGAACCTCAAGTTGATAATAAAGTTATTCTTCCAATTCAGGATGTCGATGATATCGATATCGAAGGTCAAATTCAAAATCCTCAAGAGCCGGTGCAACAAAATAAAGTCTCTTTTCCGTCGGTCCACTAAAATAAAGAGAAACGTTATTCCGGTTGATTATAGTGTTTCTAATGGAACATGAGGAAAATCAAACTCTTTTGGAAGATGATTATATCAACTTCCGTAAGGCAATGAGTTGTTCCAATTCGGATAAGTGGACCAAAGCAATAATATAGGAGTATAAGCCGGTGCTAGACAATAAGGTTTGGGACCTTGTCCAATTACCATAAGGAAAGAAATCGATTGGTTGTAAATGAATTTTTAAAACTAAGAAGGATTCGGTTGGTAATGCGGAAAGGTATAAGGCTCATCTAGTGACTAAAGGCTATACTCATAAGGAAGGGATTGACTATAATGATTTTACTTGCACATTATGACTTAGAGCTTCATCAGATGAATGTCAAAACAGTGTTTCTCAATGGACGCATTGACGATACGATCTATGTGGAGCAACCAGAAAACTTTTCCTTAGGTAATGTAAAGAAAATGGAATGAAAATTGACTAAATCCATCTATGGGCTAAAACGGGCTTCCCGTCAAAAGGTTCCACAAAATTCATGAGGTTATTATCTCGTTTGGTTTTTAGATGAATTTGGTTGAAGATTGTGTGTCTCAAAAGTTCAGTGGGAGTAAGTGTATCGTCCTGGTTTTATATGTCGATAACATACTATTTTGGTCACTAACGATATTAGCATCCTGGTAAACACCAAGAAATTTCTTAAGGAAAAATTTGAGGTGAAAGATCTTGGTGAGCCGTCTTTTGTATTAGGAATCGAAATTCATCGAGATCGTTCTCGAGGAATTCTTGGATTATCACAAAAGGGATATATCTATTAAATCCTTAAAAGATTTGGCATGCAGAATTGCAAACCATGAGATACTCCAGTCGCTAAAAGAGACAAATTTTATCTCGCTCAGTGCCCTGCAGTAAATTTAGAAATTCATGAGATGCAAAAGACTCCTTATGCGTCAGCAGTAGGGAGTCTTATGTATGCTCAAGTGTGTACACGTCTGGATATTACGTACATAGTTGGAATGTTGGGCAGATATTTAAGAAATTCAAGTATAGACCAGTCAAAAGCAGCCAAAAGGGTCATAACATACCTCTAGAGAACAAAATGATATATGCTCCCGTATCAGAAATCAGAACTTTTGGAGATCATTAGGTATACTGATTATGATTTTGGTGGATGCTAAGATAGTATAAAAACTACATTAGGTTAAGTGGTTATGTTGGATGGTGGAGTTATTTTATAGCATAGTGTAAAATAAACACTCTTAGGTTCCTCCACCATGGCCGCAGAATTGGTAGGTCTACGAGGCATCCAATTAAGGAATATGACTGAAATTTTTGTTCACAGGGCTCCAAATTCTTAAGGGAATTGAAAGACTACTAAAGTTATATTGTGACAATAAGACAGTCATTTTGTACAATTCGGTAAAGTCTAAGCATATAGATATAAAGTAACGAGTTGCTAAGGAAATGGTACAAAGTGATCAGGTTTCCATAGAACACTTAGGAACCAACTCCATAATTGTAGATCCTCTTACAAAAGGTATTGTGCCAAGGATCTTTCACGAGCATATTGCTCAAATAGGCATTAAGGTGTTTGAGGATTAGTGGGAGTTTGTCACACGGTTTTGGGTTCTATGGTTTTGGCCATATGGGTGTATATATATACACATTTTCTGATCAGAAATAAAGTTAGAGTAAAGTTTTGGCTTACAATTTGTACCATAAGGTTAGGGATCTCACTCAAGTAGGACCAGTTGAAAATCGACATGTACTAACCACCTTTCATGTGATTTTCATGCGACACTTTTCATAATTGATCTATGTCATTTGA
Source organism: Iberis pinnata (assembly GCA_900406425.1). Taxonomy (NCBI): domain Eukaryota; kingdom Viridiplantae; phylum Streptophyta; class Magnoliopsida; order Brassicales; family Brassicaceae; genus Iberis; species Iberis pinnata. The sequence continues at coordinate 9,436 of OVBE01012523.1, forward strand.
ATATGGTGATTTAGTGACCATGGAAGGTTTAGTTATGATTGATATAACAAAGACCACCATGATCATATGTTGTTGTAGTCAATGGATGAGATTGTTATGCTCCCGGTTATTAATGGCATATTGAGCTCATAAAGTCTAACACATTTTTCAGGATACTTATGTGACCCAGTGGAAGATTGTTAGATCTATTAAGTGGGGTCACATGTATAATTAAATGTGTTAGGGCCATTAATTAATTAGTTTTATTAAGGAAGTGGTCACTTTTGTGATTAAGGAAAGCTATGGGCATAACTGTTATGAAATATTAATGTGTGGATACCCTTTGACAATTTCTAATTTGACGAGGGGCCAAATTAGAAATTATTCTCTATATATATAAGGTTATGGTCCCCAAACCAATCCTAGCAGAAAATTCATAATTCTCTCTGGATCCCTATCACCAGAGAACTTATGTTAAAATATGATTTGCTTTGGAAGATCAAACCTATCAATCCTGAAACTATGGATTTTTCATGTACGCTTCCGCTTAAGTTTTAAATCATCAGGAACTTATTAGGTTAAGGTTTATGAAATTACAAATTCAAACACACCTTTCTCTGATGCACAACAAGTGTTGCCTTATGATCTATGTGCATGTGAGATTTTGTGTAACACAAAATTGCTGCAATTGGTGTTGTTTTGCAGGTACAATAGAGCAGAAATTGTGTGTGATTTGGCGTGGAGAGTAGGACTTGAACTGCTTCACCTTCCATCTAAAATCCAGGAGAAACTCACTATATTGGAGAAGGAGTACTTCAAGAACCATTTGGTAGTTCTAAAATCGTACATTGTAAAAATAGGACTCGAGTTGAATGTTGTAAGTCCTTTTTCTACTCTAGCTTCTCGGTATCTTAACATTGGTTGCAAGTCTGTAACGATGAATGTTTTCTTATATGTTTCTTGAAGGATATGGTGCCTCCCAAATTTGAGATTCCTACGTGAAAGTTAGAGTTATGAAAAATATCGATGAAAGAATTGTGCTGAGTGACAAACAACAAATTTCTTCCGTCATTCTATGCATTTCCTCAAACGAATTGATGCAGAACCATTCATTGCCCGGTTAGTTTTTTTCATCATCTATAAAACTAGAGGTACCTAAGCCAACAAACTTGTCCTTCTTATAACTAAGAAGCTTAAAATTGTAACCAATAGTTTATTCAAATTAGCAGAGATGTAGATAAAATTTGGTTACAGCCTTCCCTAGCATGTTCAATGGAAGAAGAAGAAGAAGAAGAAACATTGATGTTTATAATGCATAAATGGTTTGATTAAATGCACAAAGTTAAAAAAAAGTTATCTGTGAACTTATTTGGATGAAATGAAGTCGATTATAGAGAGTGTTTCTAACATTCAAGGGAACATGACCAATGGAGGAGCTGCCAAACTAACAGAGGGTATGACAAGATCGAAGCATTTCAATATTTGTTTAATTGTAAGCTAGGAACATGAAACCTCATAACCAAACTCATACACATTTATTTCCCTCTTTTGATTGAGATTAGTTTCTATTCCTTTCAAATAAAACATAAAAAATGATGATGGTCATCATTTTATGAGGTAATAATTAAGAATGTTGGGAATTTATAAATCCATAGATAATAACCATATCAGTTTCTGATGAATAAGAACATAAGCGGAAGAGTACCTGATGAATCCATGCTTTTGGTTTCTGAATTAGGGAATGGATCTACCAAAGCAGACCCTCTGTAACTTTAGATCTCTGGTGATGGGATGCAGAGAATTTACGGCTAGGGTTGCTTTGGAGACCATAACCCTATATTTATAGAGAATCAATTTCTAGTTCGGTCCCTCATCAAACTAAAAATTGCTAAAGGTATCCACAATTAATTATTTGATAACAATTATGGCTCAAGTCTTTACTTTATTACAAAAGTGACCACATAATATTTGACTTATTAAATAATAACTCTAACATTTTATTATATACATATGTGACCCCAAAATTAATCTTACAATCTCCCACTGGGTCATATATGTATTCTGAAAAAGTGTTATACCTTAGTGAGCTCAATATTGTCATTATTTTCAAGGCACAAATAATCTCGTCCATTAACCATATCAACTTAGGATCATAGCGGTTTTTGTTATATCAATCATAACTAAACCTTTCATAGTCACGTAAATCAACATAGCTAAATGACATAGATCANATACAAAGTGTAAGCCAAAACTTAACTTAAACTTTAGTTCTGATCAGAACATGTGTAAAACACAACCAAATAACATAGAACCCGAAACCGAATGACAAACTCCCACTAAACCGAATGATCCTCAAAACACCAAAATGTGCATTTGTTTTAGGAACTACACTAATGGAGTTTGTCCTTAAGTGTTCTATGAAAACCTGACCATTTTGTACCCTTCCTTAAATCGGCATTGTAAGTCTACATATTTAGACTTTACTGAACTCCTGTTATTACCGAAGTACCAAACAGCTACCTTATTGTCACAATAAAACTTTAATGGTGTTTCAATTCTTACAGAATTTGCAGCCATGTGACAAAGTATCTAGCCAAATTTATCTAGCCAAATTTCCTTAAAATCATAATCAGATAACCTAATGATCTCTCAAATATCTAATTAATGATCAGTGAGTATATATCATTTGTTCTATTTAGATACCTTATGACCCTTTATGGTTGTCCGATGGTCCTAATCTGAATTGCTTTATTATCTACCCAAAAGTCAAATAATGTACACAATATCTAGACGCGTACAAACTTGAGCATACATCAGACTCCCTACTGCAAATGCATGAGGGATCTTATGTATTTTCATGAATTTTCAAATTTCCTTTAGGGCAATGATCGAAACAAAATTTGTCTCCCTTAACAACTAGAGTATCCCTTGGTTTGCAATCCTGCATGCCAAATCTCTTAAGAACTTTATCGATATAACTCTTTTTTGACAATCTAAGAATTCCTTGAGAACGTTCTCGATGAATCTCAGTTCCTAAGACAAAAGATGCCTCACGAAGATCTTCATTTCAAAATTTTCCTTAAGAAATCTCTTGGCTTCAACCAGCATGCTCATATCGTTAGTGGCCAATAGTGTGTCATCGATATATAAAACCAAGAAAATACACTTGCTCCCACTGAACTTTTGATACACACAATCTTCAATCAAATCCACCTCAAATCCAAAAGAGATGATAACCTTATGAAATTTGTGGTACCATCGGTGAGACGCATGTTTTAGCCCATAAATGGATTTTGTCATTTTGCAAACCATTTTCTTTGCATTACCGAAGGCAAACTTTTCTGGTTGCTTCATATAAATTGTTTCATCAATGTCTCCATTAATAAAAGTTGTTTTGACATCCATATGATGAAGCTCTAAATCATAATGTGCAACAAGGGCCATAATTGTCCTAAAAGATTCCTTTGAAGATACTGGAGAAAAGGTCTCTTTATAGTCAAGCCCTTCCTTCTGAGTATAGCCTTTTGCCACTAGACGAGCTTTATACCTTTCCACATTACCATTCGAATCTCTCTTGGTTTTAAATATCCATTTGTAACCAAGGAGTTTATTTCCTTTTGGTAATTGGACAAGGTCCCAAACCTTATTGTCAAACATAGACTGATACTCTTCTTTCATTGCTTCAATCCACTCATCTAAAATGGAACAACTTATAGCATGATGAAAGTTGATAGATCATCTTCCGCAAGAGTTTGATTTTCCTCATGTTCCATTAGAAATACTATATAATCAACTGAAATAACATTTCTCCTTACCCTAGTGGTTCGTTGCAAAATAATCTGATCTTGCTACACCAGTTTTTGAGGATTTTGAGTTTGACCTTCATGTTGGATATCATCAACTTGAGGTTCTAAACC
>OVBE01012524.1:0-13330 GCA_900406425.1 Iberis pinnata
CTCTACACTTCTCGCCAGATGGATTACGCTACACTTCACCTCCGTCTAATAGACCCAGCCGATCTTTTTCTCTATGTCTCGATTTTTCCTCACATGTACCACACAATATTATGTTATCTCAGGCTCTATAGGTGGTGTTCCCGGGTATGTACTCTTTTTCTCATTACTAGTTTTGTCCCATGGGGTTTTCTAGTAATGGGTTTTAACGAGGCATCTCGGAACACATATCACACCTAAGAGCTTCTTTCTTCTCAGCTTTTATCTCATTCTTTTTTCTGTATAGTAAACATTTTTGATTAATAAATTTAACATTTAATAAAAAAAAAAAGAAGTTAAAAGCAGTTTTAAGAACATAATATTTTCTGTTTTTTCATAAAAGAATCACATTTACCTATTTTAAAGTAAAATTGGAATATGTATCCATTACATCTACATACGAGTAATAGTCATAATTGACAATAAGAGTTTTCTTATAGTACCTGCTATATATTTCAATATGGAAAATAATTTCCAAAATTTTACTTGTTTTGTTCTTTAATTTTGTGATGTAAGTAGATTTGATAGTAAAATCTGATTTTACGATGTTACTCTTGATTATTAACGTTGAGTTATTTGTTGTCAAAAAAATAATCTTCTATGAAAAGGCTAAAATAAGAGAAGGGAAGGTAAACCTATGCTGAATCTTTTTGTTGTCGTAATCAACATTTTCAAACAAAAGGTAGCAGTAATCAAATTGCCACCAACAAACAAATACAAATGTGTTACAACTTAGAATTAATGTTTAAATACTATGTATGCAATATTTTTAAATGATATAATTTAATATATTCATAGAAAGCTAAAAAACTTAAAGAAAAGATTATACATCATTCTTCAAGAACAAATATTGGACATCTAAAATATATAGTCTAGTTAAATAAACTTAAAATTGACATTCACGGAGTTACATAACCATTTATGCTTTTTCGTTGTATTAGATAGCTTTAGTGTCATTTTCTTACTACTAAACACATGAGAAAAATGTATAAACTGAAAACAACAATTTTGATTGTATATATATTTTTTTTTTGATAAAGAACAATTTCGATTGTTACGTTCCCTAGATACGTTTAGAAAAAAGTCTTCTCATGTTTTATATTTTTAGGCTCAATTATTCTAATATCATGTATTGTACTCCCTCTGTTCCATTATATAAGTTTTTTAGATAAAAAGCACAAAGATTAAGAAACTATAAATGTTTTTTTATTTTATCATTAAATAATACAATTTGACAAATAATCAAAAATAATTTGACCAATAGAATAATCTCTTGTAGAATATGAAAGGTTATTATTGCTTTAATAGCTATAAAACTTATATTGAAAATTGAAAACATCTAATAAAACTTATATTGACCCACACATGTTTCTTCCATATCTGTTTTGCTTTTTGATTGTGATTGTGATTGTGATGATGATCCGTTACCAAACCATTTCTCAATTCCTTGCGTAATACTCCATTCACGACGTCATTGGAGTCTTTCCCTTTTTCTTTCGTATGCAATCTCTTCAAAGCCTTCAATGGCTTCCCCAAAAGTGGCATCAGCGCAACTCTTCTTCCTTTTAGATGAATCGATGCTATGGTTTCGACTGTCTCTCACTATGCTCCTTGGCGTTCCAACCAAATCCATGTCCAGTTCTAAATCCACATCAACTACACAAACGATCTCTGCGAATATTGGATCAAGCTTTGATTGAAGACAATGCGGAGCCGGCCTGTGATCAGATCTTTAATCTCTGATCTCAACCGAGTCAAAAGCCACAAGGATTTTGGTTTCTCCATACCTTCATCTGAAATCACGAAATACACAAACGAAACATTGATCGCGAATGTGTATGTCTTCTTATGAACTCTATGAGAGGACATCGAATGATGAGGAGGCGTGTTATTGAGAGTGATATGAGCAGAGAAAAAAAGAGTAAAGTGATATTTCTCATTAGTTAGTTAAGTGATACAAGAGAGTATTTATATAGAATAATCTCATCTTATAACCAACTAACTACCTAACTAACTATACATCATAATATGCCCCCTCAAGCCTTTAGTGGAGAATCCTTTGGAGAGTAAAGGCTTGACAGTGATAGACAAGAATGTAGAGAATTGAAGACACCTGGTGCTAATGATTTGGTCAGAATATCAGCCAAATTATTTGCAGAAGCAACATGTAAGGTGTTGAGGAAGCCATTCTTGAGCTGGTCCCTTGTTGTATGGCAGTCTATGTCTACGTGTTTTGTCCTTTAGTGAAAGACTGGATTGGAAGCTATATGGAGGGCTGATTTGTTATCGCAGAACAGAGTAGCATGCAGTTTGATAGACACATGAAAAACCTGTAACAATTGTTGTATCCAAAGAAGTTCACAGGTTGCATTAGCTAAGCTTATGTACTCAGGTTTAGTACTACTTCTGCTAATAACCTGTTGCTTTTTAGACTTCCAGGATATTAAGGAGCTGCCAAGGAAAACACAATATCCAGATACAAAATGTCTTGAATCAGGACAGGCTGCCCAATCTGCATCAGCAAATGCAGATAAAGCAATATCAGATTCAACAGAGAAGAATAAACCTTGTCCTGGATCATTCTTTATGTATCTCAGTACAAATGAGAAAGAAATATCGATTTGAATTATTTAGAATCTATATAATTTTTCATTTTAAAACTGATAAAGTCTTCTTTTCGAAGATCCAAGAAATTCCCGGTCCAAAGCCTTTTTCATTTACTACTTTTGCGTTTCTTTTCATTAACATAGACCTAAGTCCTCTAGTAAAATAAGGATGATACTTCGGTAATAGCCGGGATAGCTCAGTTGGTAGAGCAGAGGACTGAAAATCCTCGTGTCACCAGTTCAAATCTAGTTCTTGGCAGAGGGTTGATTAATTTTGATCAGTTTTGATTCTTCAAATGAAACGTATCTTTAGTAAAAAAGTGCAATAATCCTTTATCCCCCTCTCTTGTTTGTTCATGTTGTGGATCTGTACATTCAAAAAGAATGTATAATACTTTATACATAATACATATTCGAAAGGAAATGTTTAAAAGAGTTATGTTTGAAAGAATCAAACAAGTAAAAAAAAACGGTATATCTATAGTATCTATAGTGGAAGGGCAGAAATACCCCAAGATTCATTAGATACAATAGAAATAGAATTGTGCCCCTCTAATTTATTGCTTCCCGATCATATTTATTCATTCCCAGTTTTGTAACTAAAGTTAACTAAGTTATGTGCGCGATACAAAGTTCATAATGCAGAACTCTTTTTTTAGTTCATCCTAGTGGCTCGGCTTTTACGGAAAAAGAAGTATCTTTCAAATTGTAGATCAAACTATCTATAATAATATGAATGAGGCTTCAATTCTTTTGTTTGTTTGATCGAAAAAAGAATCGAATGAAAAAATATTCCGTGAAGGTGTGTAGTTGTAGAAGCTAAGACTCGTGTTTTATCATTCAATAATCATCTTGTATTTCCTAAACATTGGGGGCAGTATAATCCTTACGCAAAGGTCACGCTATCCAACTTTCGGGCATTAAGATCCATTTCAGTCGTGGATGGCTATCATAAATGATTCCTAACATATCATAAGATTCCTGTTCTTGAAAATCCGCATTTTTCCAAATCCAGAAAACATATGGAATTCTAGGATTACTCATGTGAGTAAATACTTTTATGCAAACTTCTTCCGCTTGATTGACACCATATTCTATTCTCGTAAGATGATACACACTGGCTAAGAGGCCGCCTGGTGCCACATCATAGGCACATTGCAAACGTAAATAATTGTAACCATATACATATAAAATTACAACAATAGAATGCCAATCTTCGGGCTTTATTTGTAAAGTCTCTATTCCTTGGTAATCGAAGCCCAACGATCTATGAACCAGCCCGCGTTTGGCTAGCCAAACGGAAAATGTGCCCTGCATCTTTTGTATTTCCCCCACACCTTTTTATAAAAAATAAGTATGTCACATTTACCATGAGTTCTAATTTAGGAAGATTTTTTTCTGATTCATTATTTCAATGAATCATTTCTTCGAACAGAAGAAGATTATGTAAAGACTTACTCGAAATCTCACTTATCATATTCCTTTGTGGAAGACACAATTTTTTCTAAATAATTCGCCATGATATATTGAATCCATGCATAATATCATGACAAATTTTTGACTGCTACTTAGTAACCGCAATAGGTCTGAAAAAGTATCTAAAAATATCAAATATAGATATTTGTACCATGTCGAAGTAAAGAACCATGGCATATATGTTTGGAATAGATTCCATTTTGAGAGAGTTGAAAAAGCACTATCTCGTTGAAATGTTCTATCCATCTGCTCTTTGTCAACGCATTTTTTCTGTAAATATTTCTCAGAACATGGAGCGTGAATCAAACCCATGTTTGAATTTTGAAATTGAGATATTGATGCAAGCTATTCTCTTCTAAATCAGATAGATTCATATTTGAAAGAGTTTGACAATACGTTCTTTCAAAATTGACTCTTTGTCCCTTTATTAAAGGTGTTCCAAAAATGTCTGCAATCGAGTAAGTACCTCTAAGAACTAATGGATCGGATCGAATTAGAAAATGAAAAGATTTGTACAAGTTATACCTTTCATCACCACTTTGTGGAAAATCGTTAGATATGAATATGTTAGATACCTGTGACTCGAATGACGGAGGTGAAATAGTATCTCTCTCCAAAAAAGCATGTTTTTTTTAACCACGGCGAGCCCATGCAAAAGATTTGGTTAAGATATGCCAGATTCCACCAAATATACAAATGGAACCTAACCATACATGCCCTCCATTTATATCTTCCAAGTCGTCCACACTAACAATCCATCATTCTCCCCCAAAAGGAGATTTTAGCAAATAACCAAATATAACAATTGGACTAAGAGTCAAGTTTGTAATTTTTCTTACATCCCCCCTCATGGAGCCCATGTATCATATACACCCCCAAAATAGAGAGCCTTGAATACTAGAAGAAAAGCACCTACACCTAAAAAAATTAAGTGAATACCCAAAATGGTGGTCATTTTATTTCTATCTTTCCATACATAACCGAAAAATAGAAAAGATTCTTCAAGAGTTTCTGGTCCCAAAAGTGCATGATAAATATTACCAAAGCTCAAAACTGCATAAGAAATTAAATGAAGTACTCCATATACAAAGTCCGGAAAGGTGTCTATAACTTCTCCACCAGGACCTACCCCCAGCCTAAAGTGGCTAGGTGGGGAAGTAAAATTAATCCTTGTTCATACATGGGCTTTTCAGGTACAAAATGAGCCACTTGAAATAAGTTTATTGCTCCGGCCCAGAATACGATTAATCCGACATGGGCTACATGAGCTCCCAATAGTTTACCAGATAAATTGATAAGTCGAGCATTCCCGGCCCACCAAGCGAAACCGATGGTTTCTTGGTCATGATCAACTAAAGCTAAAGTTCCATTAAAGAGCGTTTTCACGTGGTAGAACCTCCTCATGGAATATAAGATTTTCATGAGGCTGATCTTGAGCCGCCATCCAAGCACGAATTCCTTCGTTTAAAAGAATAGTTTTAGTATAGAAAATCTCAAATTCCGGATCTTCCGCTGCACGAATTTCCTGGGAAACAAAGTCATAGGCACGTATGTTCAAGGCTAGACCGATTACTCCAAGAGCACTCATCATAAACCAGTTACCGGTACAAATAACATATAGAAATGTAACCAACGTTTAAAGCAACCCCAAATATTTGTGACCAAAAGCGGTTAGCGGTGACCATTGAATAAGTTTCTTCGGCTTGAGTTGGATTAATAGCACGAAATGTATTTGCACCATCACCATCTTCAAATAAAGTATAATCTACAGTAGCACCATGAATAGCGCATAGCAGATCCGCGCCCAGTACACCGGCGACTCCCATCATATGAAATGGGTCCAATGTCCAATTATGAAATCCTTGGAAAAAGAGGATGAACCGAATATAGCCGCTACACCAAAAATAGACGCAAAGAACCAACCAGATTTACCTAGTGGATAAATTAGGAAGACAAAAAACAAAAACAGCAATTGGACCGGAGAATGCGATTGCATTATAAGGTCACAATTGAACAGATCGAGCAAGTTCAAATTGACGTAACATAAAACCTATTAATGCGAAAGCGCCATGGGGAGAAACAAAAGCCCACAGACCACCTAATTGACACCAACAAGTAAAATCTCCTTGTGCTTCAGGACCCCACAGTAACAACAAAGAATGTGCTAAACTATTAACAGGAGTAGAAATTGCAGCGGTTAAAAAATTGCAACCTTCTAAAAAGGAACTAGCCAATCCATGAGTATACCATGAAGTTACAAAGGTTGTACCTGTGAACCAACCCCCTAAAGCGAAATAGGCATAAGGAAAGAGCAATAGACCAAACCAACCTACAAAAACGAAGCGGTCCCTCCGTAACCAGTCACCCATAATATCAAATAAATCTTTTTTGTCTTTGGTAAATTTACCAAGGCTATAGTCATAGCGATCCTCCTATTCATCTACTTCAACCATTTCCGAACACCTTAATGTTATATAACTTCATGTTATATATTATGGAATTTTCAGGGCGCTCAAAATTCTATCATTTGATTTCTCGCACACTGCCCCATAAAATTGAACCCTTAGACTTTTAATTAGTTTCGAAGATCAAAATATTTGATTGGTCCTTAAGTCCTTACTTAGTTAAACGCATCAACTCAATGTGTTTCTTCCTTGCTATTAGTTTATTAATAAATAATTAAATCTTAAATTGTCGGATGACTCATTACTTAGATAAAAAAACTTTTTTATATTTTCTTTGATATCTACATGCACTTATGTATCGGTAAAAAAAAAGAATTTCTTTTATTTTTATTTAATTTAATATTTAAATAAAATAATTGGAATCTGTAAATAAGAGTTTCTTTCTCACATACACCTTCGAACACATTACATTGTCATCTCATATGTATCAATATGGAAATATTTGATTGATATCATAAGCCATGATTATGATTCAATTTTTTAATTCTTAATACAATTTGATTCTTCTACAAATAGAATCTACAAAACAAGATAGTGAAACACCCTTTAATTTTGAATAAGACTTTCTTTCTCTAGGCAGGAACGCAATATATTTCCTGTGAGATACATAGAAACAAGAAGATTCAATAAGAGATATCGACAAATTTCCTAATAAAAAATATTAAATAAAAAATCTATTGTTTTCGTTTTATCTCTATCGAATTTGAATATCAGAATAGTGGATATAGTGATGATTCCATGGGTTAGGTCCACTCACTTTTTACTTTTTCTTTTTGATTTATTTATTTCTAATCTATCGAAAAATGGAAAATATATATATTTGACGATTCAAGAAACGACTTATGATTATTCATTGTATTATAAAATAAAATAAAAAAATATTCAATTTGATTTTTTAAATTACTCTCTAACTTTATTATTAGTTATTATTAGAATTAAATCAATTAGAATGAAATTCTAGAAATTAGAAATTATAAACTTTCGAATGAAATTTTTATTATTAGAAAGTAAAGAAAGTAAAATCCCCTTATCGTATTTGAACCGATGACTTATGCCTTACCATGGCGTTACTCTACCACTGAGTTAAAAGGGCCATCTTGGTTTAAATCCTGACTGAGTCGATAAGGAAATAAAATCTATCTATATATATTAAATATATATACAATAGACACATAGTGGTTAGTAGCTCGTTTCAGAACTAGAAACGAGAATTTGTATTTACTTCAAATTTACTTTTTGTTCTTGTTTTTATATCTTTATTGTATATTCTATCAAATTCTCATTTTGTAGCTGCTGTACAACTCTTTATTTACGTAGGAGCCATAAATGTTTTAATTATATTTTTTGTAATGTTCATGAATGATTCAGAATATTTCATGGATTTCAATATTTGGACCACTGGAAATGAGATTACTTCATTGGGTTGTACAACTCTTCTCTTTTCCGCTCATTCAATTAAAGTTGAATGAATACTATTTCATATTTTAAATATCAATTTGTATATTGGATATATATTTGAAAGATTTTTTCCCTAACCTAATATAAATATAGGTTTTATTCGTACTTTTTTGTTCTATGCTAGTTGATTTAATCTAGTGAATTATTTTTATTATTTATATTGAAATGAATCAAAATTAATAAGGAGTTTATGAATGATACTTGAACATGTAATCTAAAAAATCTAATCATATCGAATTAGAATCTAAAAGATTGTATATCGAATTTGAAGTGCCGTGCTATTATTGCTTAACTAATTCATATTTCTGATGGCGCATGCATAGTATTTTTTTCTCAAAAATAAAAAACTCATTGGCCCCAAGTGTGAGGGAATGTTATACGTTTGGTAATTGCTCATCCGACTAGGATAAAGGATGATATTGAAGCGGCCAATCCCATGCATATTGTATGTACATCGGGTCGCACAAATTGCATAGTATCATAAACATCCATTCCAGATATTATCCATCCACCAGGAGAGTCATATAAAGATCTTTGGTATCTTTTTTATATACTGAGATATATCATAAGACTAATAAGTTGATTCGAGATGTCGTTATCAACCGCTTGGCCTACAAAAATAATTTTTTCTCGATAAAGTCGGTTGATTAGGATAAAATTTCATTCCTTAGGAGCCGTACATGCACCTTTTGATGCATACAGTTCAACAAAAATTGTGAAAAATGTGTCGATTCCAACCCTCTTTTTTTTTTCATAGAAGGCTTTTCTTTCTAACTTATAGGGGAAGGGCTTGCTCCCTTTTTAAAAGTAAAATTTGTTTTTTTCGCCCCTTTTATTAGATATTATAATCCTATCATAAAACGATTAATTAAGCTTGTCAGACAAACTTGATTCATTATCCATTGATATTATTTCATCAAGATTCACTTGAAATGGCGATGGTTTTTCTTGTTCCTGAACGGGCTTTTTCTTTTTTTGTTCCATTATTTAAGTTTATGCTAGTAAAATAATAAATTTGCCCGATTTTGATTTGCACATATAGGACAAATGAACCAAATACCGCGTCTTTTTTTTTACTACTCCTTTTTTTCAATTCATTTTTTTCACCTGTCTTCTGTCAAATAGTCAATAATTTTGAATTCTATTACTTGATTTGATTAACAGTTTTAGATCACCCTGTTTCAAATTTTTGTATTTCTTAATATTAATAGAATTTTTTATCATAATTTTGCATATCAGATTAAGTAGTAATTATAAAAAGTATTATATAGTAATTATCAATTTTTAATAATCTAATATCAATCTAACTACTCCCTGCATTTAATTCCACTAGGTATGATGAACTTCCCCCTACTGCAGCTACAACTATAATATAATACGTGAGATTTACAGAAGAAAGAAACTCCAAGCTGAAGCCTAGAACTGATGGACCAATTCGGATCATTCAGAAGATCAATGAAAACTCCTATCAACTAGACCTCCAAGGTAAGTACAATGTGAATAACAATTTCAATATTGCTGATTTGGTATCTTATATTGCAAATGAGTTCGATTTGAGGTCAATTCCTTCTCAAGAAAGGGAGGATGATTTGATATGAACCAGACACATACAAGGAGCTGAACAAGATATTGTAGCTGAGGTTGCAATGCTAGTAGTTGAGGATGATTTAAGCGTACAAGAAGGACCAAAGATAAGAATAAAAACAAAGAAGTTTACTGGAGCCATGAAGTTGCTATTAAATAAGTCTTGGAACATTTCCACTGATTTAGGCTTTAATGGGATACAAACAATTATCACATGCATACAAGCTAAGGTTGATCAACTAATGGATTAATATATCCATTTGTACTCTTTTTCCCTTCTTTGGGTTTTTCCCAATGGGTTTTCCAAAGTAGGTTTTTAATGAGGCAGATGGATCACTACGAAATTGTTCATTTAGTTGATCACATGGAGTCCAATAAAAGAGGAGCAAGGCCCAACACTTATACAAGTCCAAAGAATCATATTTGGAGTGTTCAAGATATTTTAAACTCAACAAAAATCAAGTGGAGCTTCAAATTCGTCATCAAGGCATGAACAACATTTAATGGAGTGGTCTTCTCTCTCTTGCATGCACAATGGACGAAATTCATTTTTTTTTTCTCTCCCTTGCATGCATGAACTCTCTTAGTCTCTTTATATTCTGGCTGTAGAACACTTTAAACCTTCATCCATCAATTTTAGTTGAAATCTCTCTAAGTTTTGGATCATCTTGTTTGGTGTCTTATATCCATTCAAGCCCCTTCGATATGTAATATCCAAAGAACTCTCTGATTCTTGTGTGTGTGTCATATCACAAGTTTCCTCTATCCAAATCCTCAAAGGCGGCCATACCTTTGCTGATTTTTTATCATTCATCCTCTACCTTCAACCACAAAGCATCATTTTCACCATTTTCCATATTCTGTCTCAACCATTTCAAAGACAATTATAATGAGATCATATCAACGACATCGAGCTAATTGTGTCTTGAGATTTTGTACTTGGACCTTGTTCCCAGCCGAGAACTGTTTCTTGAGATCTGTCCACAGCTGATGGGCATCTATGATGTATGAGATAGTCGATTTGACTTTCGGTTCAATAGAGGTACGAATCCAACCTACTATCAGTGAATTTGTTGTTAGATAATTCTCATAGTTTTCGTCTGTTGCATATGGTTTCTTCAAAACACCATTGATGAAGCCAAGTTTTCTCTTTACTTGCAACACATTTAACATCTATAAAAATCATTCGTTGTAGTTATCACCATTCAGGAGAACTAAGAGATGAACGAACCCGGATTATCATATGCAGCAAATGTATACAGTGAGATAGTAGCTAACTGGTTTCCTTTAGTCATTGTGAGATTACGACTTGTATCAACTTGATACTGAAAAAATATCAAGCACATATAATTTATGGCTCTAATACCATAAAAATGAACAATCTTTTCACTTGATTTCTGATAAAAGGATTACAAAAGTTTATATATGATTCTGTGCACAAATTTAAACTTAAACAAATAATCATATTAACTGTATGACATATTACTATTCGAATATATAATATCGGTAATAGTCAAGGACGCCAATTATGTTTATATAGTCATGGAATACGTAAGTCCTTTACATTATGCTATTATCGATGTCTAAAGGGAAATCATATTTTTTTAATTATAAAACCGTCTTTTTTGCGGTCTCGGCAATGCAAAAGAAAAAAGAGCAAACATTATCTCTTCTATTGCTGATTAGTTTTCTGTCAAAGACATATATTGCGGTTAAAATTTTCAATTTTGAAACTCTTTATAACCACCAACTTTTGTTTTTGGAAAATTGTATGTACACTATAATTTTACATTTTAAATTAGCAACACATAATGTGAAATTTGTTCTCTTAGAACCATTATCAAGGCCAATTATTTTGACTCATCTTGACAAACTCCAATTTAGAAAAACATGCATGATGGAAAAATCAACCAAAATGAGTTCTTTTATTTTTTTTTCTAGGTCTTTCGGATAACTAAATATTCAGAATAACTTTTAAAATTTTAAATTATATAAGCATAATCAACTAAAATTGTATTATGTGATTATTGCTTAATACTAATAGTATTATAAACCCAATCAAATTCATTAATTTTCCATTTAGTAAATATGGATTAGAATCTATACTATATAAAAGGAGAATCTCAAGGTTTTTGAGCCAGCCTGCCCACGTAAGCAAAAAAAATCAAACACAAAAACCAATGAGAAACATCCACATGACTTGAAAAACGCGTGAAAAATTAAATAACAACAATGTTAAATCCTTTCATCTTCTGTATGCCTAAAAATCTCTTCATATTCCATCATTATTAGAATTAACAACTCTTTTCATTTTAGTGTTTGAACCCTCCTTCGCAATTAATTATCTGCTCTTTTTGCCTTTTTTTCTCTTTAGATTCGTTATTTGTATTGTTTCTCCCTGCTCGTCATTGCCATCTTACGAGGAAGAGTTAGATTTCTCTAATTATTTATTTGGAATACATTGATTAGCCAGCGAATGAAACCGAGATTCAAGTGTAAGGCTAGCAATGTTGTTGATTTTTGAAGGAGATATTCAAAAGATTGGCAGTTAAAAATTATCAAGGTTAAATGTTTGTGCTAATAATCGAGTCCCTATAACTATTCTTTGAAAGATGGTCACTTTGAAGTATTTCACTTTTGTTGTTGGGAGTTGAGTTGTTTGATGCTGAACAAGTACTGTGATATGCTATAGATTAATTTCAGGACTTTCAAGTCATGTTTTTGGATTCCAAATACATGTTGACAGCAAGGTAATCTTCCTCATCACCATCATTATCGCAGATTATGTTCTGCCTTTTTCTTTATACTACAATCTTTATGTTTTTAACACTTTCGTTTCCATTTTGGTAAGAGTTCTTCCTACACTTTTTTTGTTATTATACATGCCCTATCATATGCTACACCGTTGTAAATTAGGTGATAGATAGTTCAATGTTTCAATTTTCAATGTGTTTAATCGATTTTGCTTATTTACATTTTAAGTGATAGAGGAGAAAAAGGAAATGCAAATGTAATGCCTTAAGTGATGACCCCTAAAGACTTTTTTCGTGTTATTCCGCAATCAAACAGTCTTTATAGGATAACCAATTAACGCAAATGTTTGTGAGAAGTCATATATCATCTTGTAACCCTCTCATCAATAGATGACAAATGCGACATTCTGGTTAGCTAAAATATATTTTCTTTCATTTCACTTTTCAATAAAGTAGAATCTCATATTTACATAGAAATCTATTCCCGGTATACATGAAGCACCCCCATGTCCCTTCAAAATTTTTGGTAACACACAATCAATCAAGTTCATTCACAAATATGCTACCAAACTACAAATGTATAAACAAAGAAGAATTTAATAGGCATACTCCAGATCCAGTTTGCCATTGATGTATCATAACACGAATGTATGGCCTTTTTTGCCACCAGCAAGAAGAAGTGCTCCTTGGCTTGCTGTTACTCAAAGCACTATTGTTCCAACTTTAGCAAAGCCCGACAAATATGTCTTTCTCTTTATTCTCATGCTTGTTGCTTTAAGCTCAAGTGTTGGACCTTAAAATTATCTCTATGGTTCTATACGGTGTAGAAAATGAAAGATTGGTAGAACACACAAATATACAAGTTTAAGAGATAAACAGTTATTAAGCAAACAAATCCTTTATTTATTTAACTTGTCTAATAAGTTATTACACCACAATAACCTTATTAGCT
>OVBE01012525.1:0-13329 GCA_900406425.1 Iberis pinnata
ATTTCGTGAAATGCCAACAATAATTATCAGGCGTGTGTGGATATGGTCTTATAGACATAATAAGAGAAATATCCTCCGCTGAACAATACTCCCGGATGATTGGTAAATTCCAACAACCAGACGCAGGGAGCATGAGGTCTGAAACCCGTAGGTCATAGGAAACTCCAGAATGACGTCTACAGGGGATTCTCGGTTTTTCCCCGGGTAACCATGGATCATGAAAAACCCATGTCTGATCTCCCGAACCAATTGTTCTCCGCAAACCTAGTGTGAGAAGGGACTTAAACATAAATATCAATATCAATTATAACAAGAAATAAACTGAACAAGGAAATTGTATCCATTTTGTTACATGTATAGTTGTATAGGTTCTTACATCCATTTCTATGAATCAAAATCCTTAGTCAATCACTAGTTGATCACTATTTAAAAATTTTCATTTCTATAAAGTTTATTTTCAAAAATTTTCATTAAATTTTCTTATATGAATGATTTGGTGATAAAATTATATGATGATGTAATGCAGATTTTTTTTATTAGTAATGATTATAGTTATTGAAATGTGAACGATAACTAAATTATTATGGATAATTCATTAAACCTAATAATTCAATAATTTAAATAATTTATGAGTTGATCCAAACTATATAACAAATAATGGTTGTGGGTTGACACATTAATATCTTGATATGGTTTATTTGGATTTGGGTTGGTTTGAATTAGATTATCTATTTTGACATCTTTATGTTTATCCATATTGACATCCTAAAAACTATCATCAAAAAATTTTCTTATAAAAATTATATAAACATAAACTAAATAAAAATTAAGAGTTTAAAAATTTAAAATTAATTTGAGATTATTATTTTCAGTGTAATTTTTAGTTTTTAAGGATCAAAATATATATATTGAGTTCAAATTTTAGTTATGAAACTTTTAAGTTAATAGTTTTCAGATTTTTGAATATAAAGTTAATAGTGATTTACATATTTTTATTAAAGTATGATAACATTTTTGGGGGGAAAAATTTAAAAGCATGGTATTTTTTGCCAAAAAAATAACCAAACTAAGATATATTTTCTACACATAAAAAAACATACGACATGTTTGATTATGATCGTAAAAAGGTTACACATTCAAATGAATAAAAATAATTCAACAAGATAACGCAAAAATAAGTTTATATTCCGAAATACCATATATATTTTAGTTTTTTTAAAAATACATTGACATATTTTCATTACAAAAATATGTCAAACACAAAGTTTAATTTTCAAGAATTTACAATTAAAATTTTTGGATTGATATTTATTAACTAGAATTTAAGGTTTAGTTTTGAAATGATTAAAATTTAGTTTTGGTGTTTATGTTTTAAATGTTAAGCTATTTTAAATTATAGCAGTTCTGTAATAAAAAAAATACTTTTATAATATTTTGAAATAATTAGAATAATATTTTTAAAATGAACTTTACAAAAAATATATTGCTAAAAACTCTTGCAAATCATGACATATTTTTAAACATGACAACATTCAACTATTTAAGATTTTGAATGTACTGAAATCTATGAACTAGTAAACCCAAAATGCGAAGGGAGATTTGTTGACATATTATATAAAATTTGATCTACAATACAAAGTTTCAAAAACTATATAAAATCAAACTCAGATGAAAAAATATACATATATATATATATAAACGAAACCACTTTCTAGACTTTGAAATTTCTTTTTTGTTGTAATCTATTATTTATATTGTAATCTATTATTAATATAATACTTTATATGCTTTAGAGTAATTCTTTGAAATACCATCAAAAGAAATTAGAATTTCAAAAATACCACTCACTCTCAAAAGTTCTATAAATACCACACACTCCCAAATGTTCCAAAAATACCACAAAAATAAAAATGAAATTTTAAGGGTTTAAAATTTAAAATTTTGGGTTTGGGTTCACTTAATAGAGTTTAGGGTTTAGTTTTGGATGAGGTAGGGTTCGGTTTTGAGGTTTTAGGATTCAAATTATAAATTTTAAATCTATTTCAAATTTGTGGTATTTTTGGAACTTTTGGTAATGTGTGGTATTTTTAGAATAATCATAATTTTGTGCTATTTTTGAAAATTTTCCTATGTTTTATACTATTTGATTTTTAGGAAAAAAATTGTTTCATTTTACTTGATGTTTTCCATTATCTATGAAAACAAAATAACTGTATTTATTGTTTATGACTTCTTATATCATTTAGTATATTTTTATTGATTAAATTAGTTTTAGATAATAATATTTTTATCTAATCAAGTAAAGGGTATTTTTGAACATAGCTAAGACAATAATTGAATGTATGGCGACTAGGATTGAGAGTGTGACCGGAAGTGCGATTAACAAAAAGATTACTGGGGGTGGTAAGGAAGATGCGATGATGCTAGATGTGGCGAGACCGACGGATAATCCATCGACTCGAGGCTGTCATGGCCGGATAAGGTGAAGAACAGTGGAGGATGTGGATTTATGATGTCGGAAAAGATGGTGGGCAATTAATTTGTGAAGGAGAGAGTTAGAGTTAGTTTTTCGAATGGAGAGAAGGGTAAACCAGTTGTCACAGTGGATCCAGAGGTGCTAGAAGCAATGAACGTATGGAAAAACTGTATATATGTCAAATTTTTAGGTCGAAATATGGCCTTACCGATCTTGGCACATAGATTGAGGGAGATGAGGAAATCTTCTATTAATATGTGGGTAATGGACTTGCCTTGGCAATTCTTCATGATTCGATTTGAGAAGGAAGAAAACTACTTGGCGGTAATTACAGGAGGTCCTCGTGGAGGGTCTTCGAAATTGCTTATTAACTCGGGCATGGACGGCGGATTTTGATCAATTAGTTGATGATATACTCACAACCCCAGTGTGGGTTCGTATTTTTCAATTACCAGTGAACTTTTACCATCATACTGGTAAAAAGAATCGGTTATCTGGTAAAGGTGGATCATACTACATTAAGACTGGAGAGGGAACGATTCGCTAAGGTATGTGTTGAGATCAGCCGAAGAAAAAAATTGAAAGAGACAGCGGTGGTGAATGGAGAACGATATTATATGGCATACAAAGGCCTGCAAAATATATGTTCAAGTTGTGGGATGTATGGGCATATTGTACACAATTGTCCAGGAAGGAAGACCATCGTAACTGAGGCATCAGTCAGGCAGTAGGAGAGAAAGGAAGAGTTAATGAGACTAGTGCTAATTGTTTTATAATGGCTAAGAGGACCGTAAAATCTCGTAACTTGGGTGTGGTATCGGGGAGTCGGGCAAGAGTAGCAGAAGGGAGAGGTGCAGAAACTAATTTTGATGTATTCACAATCGCTAAGAGGAACGAGAAGCATAAAGATTTGGTGGTTTAAATTGCTGTTCAGACAAATAAAGTTCAAGAAACGGTATAAGTGTCGAATAAAGCTTTGATTGAAAATAGGTTTGCTAAACTAGCAAAGAACAAGGCTGTGATTGTGGAGGCAGAGAAGCAAGTTGGGACTTTGAAGGAAGGTAAAGATAGTGATTGTATTGGGAAGAGAGCAGGAAAATAGCTAGAGGGTAGTAAAGAAGTGATTATGTATTTTAATCATCCAGGAGAACTATCTGTGAAGGGTTTAAAACAAGTGTTTGGAGTGGGATAGAGGGTAGGAGAGCTGCCTAAATCCAAACCAAAATTCAAAAAGACTCAAAGGCTGGTTAGATGGCTCGTTTTTGGGCCAATGAAAGGTGATCCAAGCGGACTACATATAGGGAAGAGACAATATATTGATTCTGAGAATATTGATCCACAAGAATTTTTTGAGGAGAGAATGTGTGTGAGGTATCTCAAGTTAGACATTCATTGAAAGACACGAGTAATATAGAGCATAGTGAACTCATTGCAGGTCTTAGTGACTCATATACCCTATATCCCAATTTTCGAGTTGTGGACCTCCTAAGAGAGGACGAGACAACATGGCGGTTGCCACTTCTCAAACAACTATTCAAGCCCGAGGATATTCTGAGTATTTTTAGCTTACACCCGTCTCGTCGAAAGAAAGATGGGTATCGCTGACATTTTACAAACACTAGTTTTGATACGGTTAAAGCTGGATATAGGCGTCTGGCGGCTGCTTTGGATGATGAGCTGACGTTCGCGACACAACTTCCTACCACTAATATACTCAAAATGGCGAGCTTGGACTTTGCAAGGACCACCTAAGTTAAAAATATTTTCTATGGAAAGTTATCTCAGGTGCAGTAGCGGTTAACGCTCAACTTGCTAAACACAATCTGCTGGTCGAACAATCATGTCCCCACTGTGGCGCTTTAGAAAAGACTGTCAACCAAGCCGTGTTTATTTTCCCAATGACTTTTCAAACATGGGTTCTTTCACCAATTTCCACACCAGTTGGGATTTTCCCGTCTCTTAGTCTTCTAAAGAATGTTCAATACCTCTACTTTCATGATTTGTCAGCTAGAAGTGATTTTGTAACCAATGAGGCATTTATATGGATTATTTGGTATACTTAGAAAGCGTGAAATGATAAAAAATTTCAATAAGAGAATTTGGAACCCTCCAGAAATTCTGGCTTTGACATCAAAGGAGGCTTCCGACCGAGTTTACCCACATAATAGTTTGCCTCACTCAACAAATATTACCAAGGGTGGGGTGTCGGGACCTCAATTAGAGGAAGTACTGCCAGGTGAATTGTATGTTTTGTTGATGGTTCATGGGAGCCATATGACCGAACTTGTGGCATGTGATGGGTTGTCAAAGATCAATCTCATGGGGTCGAGAGGTATGTTCCAAGCGCTTTATGCGTCTCATGTAGAGATTTTAAACATCATCTTAGCTATGTAGAGTCTCTATAAGATGAACAGACCATGTGATACCTTCTATTCAGATTCCCTCAAACTAGTCATCATAATCTCGCATTCTTCTAATTGACTAATTTTGCGCTCAGAAAAGGAGCATTGCTCACGGATGATTAATGGACAAGCTAACTCCTTTGCTCATGCAACAAGGAAGCATGAATATTATTTTAAATTTGTCAGTTCCGATGTTCCAATGTGAATGTCCAAAGCCCCTAGCTAGTTTTCCCAGTTTTTCCATGTATGGGATGACAAAAAAAAATGACACCATAACGCTTATGAACTGAAGTTCATTCATATGTTATACGAGAATGATAGACGAAATATTATATTATATTTTTGTAATACTTCTCCCCTAGTTGAAAAGAGAGTTTAAAGGTATCTTATTCTTAAGGGGCCAAATAAAACCTCCCACATTAGTTACAAAGAGGCAAAAAGCTCCAATTAAAAAACTGCCTACAACACTAACGTTGCTGTGTCCATTCTCACCATTATTGATGACATATATCTACATTCACCGGAACACTCCTGATCAGAGTTTTGCCTGCGCGACATGCCAAACCCAAACATTAGGACATCAAATCAAGATCCTATCTATTTCTTGGACAGTTACAGTGAATAATATCGAAGAAGTCACAGATAAATTGGCCAAGGGTGGATCAGCACGTGGCTATTTATATAGATAAGAGGGGGGTATATTGGTCATCTGTATGTTTACCTGGGAATACAAGAAGGTTCCAAGGATAGCAATGGCAGCTCCAAGGGCGTTAACAGGCTGGACAGGAGTGCGGAATATGATGATGGATGAGACAATGACTGATATACGTTTCATGGTGTTACCGACACTAAATGTTAAGGGAGAGATTTGGTCTAAAGACATGTAGGACACTTGGTTGTAGAGGTGATAGAACACACTCTGTGCGGCCACCCACCTGCAAATTTAATTACATAAAAAAGTGAAATCGGATTAGATTCATCAGCCTAATTAAAGCTTTCTTAATCATTCAGATTAAGACAAGAATTTTGAGAGCTAAAGACGTGACTTGTCAAGTGTGGCTTTAATACCAGATTTTAGGAAGAAGCCAAAAATGCATCAAACATGTAAGAAAATAAAGTATCTTTTGAGTTTGACAGAGTTTGTCTTTTCAAAAGAGATTGTAAGAGAGAAATTACCAGACAAACTGTGGTCCGATATCAGCAAGAGCCTTCTGCCAACCATCAACCCACATTTGAGGTCCTTCAACCGCAAAGGCAAATGGGGTGAGAATAAGAAGGGACAACATTGAGAGACAGGCGTAGTAGTTCATTCCGCTCACAGACTTTCCCTTCATCCCCTTCTTCGAGAAGATATTACGGAAGACGAAAGCCAAGTTTGAAATCATAGCTCCCATGAAACCTGAGAGAAGAGACCACAGAATTGAAGCCATGATTGAATAAGAAACAGCCATTTCAATTATAGATCAACTTATATAACGAAGATAAAGACAAGAGGCATGAAATAGATAACCATGAGTATCAATAAAAGTATATTACCAGTCATGTTGAAGTTAAGCTCAGTAAGGGCGGAGAGAGCACAACCACCAATGATTGGAATGAGGGACAAGTAAACAGAAGTAGGGAAGGTTTCACCCAAAAGGAACCTCGAGACAAGCACGCTAAACGCAGGTTCACCGCTCTTGATAATGTGAGTGAACGAAACCGCAACCTTTGACATACTCACCGTTGCAGCCACATGACCAATTGTGTGTGCAACAGCAACCTTTAGGCAATAAAAAAAAAAAAACCAAGTTTAGTAGACAAAATATCTTAAAGCTAAATACTTTACAACAAGTAAAAGTACAACATGCTTAATTTCAGATTCTCATTTTTTTGACTCTTGAATTCTCATAATTCAGCATAAACAGCCGAAAAACATCACTCTCTACTCTTTCTCTCTCTTTCTGAGTTTTCATAGGAAGCAAACAAAACTCAGGTAACAAAAAAACAAGGAGATCTGCATCAATTTGACCATCAACCTCATGATATATAACATAAATTTCCAATTTTTTAGGAACCCACATACCGGGAAAAGAGTTTTCCAGAAATCAAAATCGGTTTTGGGAGACTCAACGATCCCAACAGCCCAGGAGATAAGCATGATCAATGAACCGGCGGCAAGTGACAAGGTCGAGGTAAGCCATGGATAAGGGTAAGCGTTCAAGACCTTCTTGTTGTAGATGTTGAACACAACGTTCAACGCCCACCAAGTAGCGAAGTAAATTCCAATCTTCAATCGCTTCGCTGCTTCCGATTTCGCTTCCGCCGCCGCATCTATCGGCTGAGGCTCCGATCGGTCGGCTTCATAGGCTTCACAACTTACTGGAGACTGTTCCCTCAGAGAAAAGAGATGTAACGGCTTAGAGACGGCCAAAACGGTGCGTTTTGGAAGATCCGTCGACGGAAACGACAGAGAAACAGGAGATCCTCGGAGTATGAAAGAAGGGTTCCGTCGTAAAAGAGTATTGGAGGGTCCGATCTTAGCAGAGAAAGTCTGCTTCGCCGTGAAAACCATCGTGGGAAATGTTTTTCGTCGATCAAAGAGTTTGACCTAGACTTTTAAAAATAAAGAATAATATTTGATATGACGATCTTCTACGCATATATTGAGTCAGTAAGCCGTATCTTATAATGCGCTTATGCTTATAACTTTTTAGACTTTGTTACATAACTCTAATGATTTTCTTTTTATTTTCTTTAACAAGTAAGCAAGAAATTGTAATTTCTTTCTTTTGACGAAACTAAAATTTTATTTGTACGACAATAATAGACGGAAAAAAAAGAAGTATATTTGTTAAGAAAAAAAGGTATTGCCATTAATTATACTAATAGAAGACTAGAAATTGTATTTTCTTAAACTTAGTAGATTCAAACTAAAAATTTTAAATTTTACATATACTTAAAATGTATGTTTGTGATACTTTTAGTAGGAAAATAATAATTGAAAAGGTATGATATATTTTTTTTAACATCAAAAGAGCAATAAAATAAAGATAAAGTACGATTTACAAAACACCCACTAGGTAGGAGAAAACTAACATAAGAATATAAGACTTTCGTCTCTCTAGCGAATCTAGCGAGCCGATCTGCTCTTGTATTCCATTTTCTTCGCCGATGAATTAGGTTGAAGTACGGGAACTGAGTCTTGTGTATCTGGAATTCCGCTATCTCAGCCGTAAAAGCTGGCCAATCCGAAGTATTAGCAAGGATTTGAATCAACTCGGTAGAATCAGTAATAAAAGTATGACAGTCCTGTCCTAGTCGGCTAAGACATGAAAGTGACCATAACAGCGCTAGAAGCTCTTTGTGAAGAGGTGAAATCCCTGAGCGAATCCCTGCACATCCCATCAATTTCGAATTTCCAGTTGGGGAAGTGAAATGCCAACCTACGCCACTAATAAGTTCCCCGAGCTTCCATGACCCATCCCCATCGACATGGGATCAGAAGGGACTGTAATCCAATTCTCGACTTCACTAGAAAACCGTTCTGGTTCGGGGTCCAAATTTGCTTGAGACCATTCAGTTGCTTCCTTTAGAGCAAACTCAACATTGTCAGGGGGCTCCCAATGGTGTTCTGGAAACACCATGAATTTCTTGCTTTCCAGATATACCATATCAACCAAGGAAACATTTTGAAATTGTCCCTCGTCAGGGATCCTTTCTTAGCACCAGATAATAAGAAGAACATATTCTGCAATAAATGTCATGTCGGGAAATTCCCAGACAAAGTGGGGGTAGGTGCTAATGCCCAACATTGTAATGCAGACGGACACGTAAAAAGAGCATGGTTAATCGATTCCGATTCAATTCCGCATCGCTCACAAAATTCCTCAATACGCAACTTACGCTTGAATAGTTGGGCCTTAACTGCTATCGCTCCCGAAATGACTTGCCAAAGAAAGTGCTTTAGCTTTAAAGGCGCAGACAAAGACCAATCCATTTCATAGAGGGGTGATATTGACGGTTGTGCGGGCCAACCATTCGAATGGTCATGCTGTTGTGCTAAGGCTACTTCATACCCTGATTTCACAGTATACGAGTCAGATCTCGTATAATGCCAGCAGAACCGATCTGGTAAGGATAAGGAGAGCCGTATTGCAAGAATAGCGGGTATGTCGTCTTTCTGAACTAGAAGTGAAATAAGAGGGATATTCCACTTATTGGTGTGAGCCACCAACAATTATGAGACACACATTTCTGGATCGAAATTGGGGGCAATACTCATAGCCCTGCAGGGTTTCTTAGTCAGTAAACAAGGATCTTGCCAAACCTTCGTATTTGTTTCCGTTCCGATGATCCATCGCATGCCTGGCAATAACAAGGATCTTGACTCCCAAATACTTCGCCAGCCATAAGATGGTCTATTGGAAACGTCCACTTGGATGGGATTAGAATTCCGATAATATCTCCCTTTAAAGAGACAAGCGATTAGTGTATCAGGTGAAGAGTACAACCTCCAAAGTTGTTTTTCCAGTAAGGCTTTATTGAACAACTGCAAAGAACGGAACCCAAGACCCCCATGTTCTTAGGTAAACAAAGTTTTTTCCATTCAACATAGTGAATTCCTTTTGAGGTTCCAGAATTGCACCACCAATAATTTGCAATAGCACTCGTCAATTTATTAATTAACGATAGGGGAAGCTTGTAGCAAGACATGACATAAGTTGGCAAAGCTTGGGCAACCGTCTTAATAAGAATTTCTTTCCCCTTTTGGAAAGGAAACAAGCGGACCTTTGTAGTTGTTCAGGGATCCCCGAATACTTTCCTTGGCCTCCGTCGGCATAGATGCCTAAACGACGTTTCAACAAAAAGTGATCCTGAACTGGGATAGAAGATCCAAAAATAGTCGTTGATTTCTCTAGATTTATTCTTTGACCTGATGTGTTTTCATAATATGACAGTATAGTAGCTATTTCCTGACATTGTGCCAAAGAGGCGCGACAAAAAAATTTACTATCATCAACAAACAGGAGGTGAGTCAGAGGAGGACAAGATTTTTCCATACGAATGCCCTCTAATTTCCCCATGACCTCTGCATGGCGCAGATTCGCAATAAGCACTTCCATCCAAAGGATAAAGAGATACGGAGAAAGGAGATCTCCTTGACGAACCCCTCGAGTGGGTTTTATATGGCCTTTCGGTGTGCCATTTAGAAGTACACTATATGTGACAGTGGTAACACAGGACATTTCCACCCAATCCAGGCACTCGCAAATCCAAGTTTAGCAAGTACCTGTTGCAGAAAAATCCATTCGACTCGGTCATATGCTTTACTAATATCTGTCTTTATTGCCAGAAATCCTTTCCGACAGCTATATTGGGAACGTAAAGCATGAAAAGCTTCTTGCACCAACAACACATTATCAGAAATGGAACGACCAGCTACAAAAGCTGACTAAGTATCGGAAATAGTCAGCGGTAACATTGTTTGAAGTTGTTGACACAATATCTTGGAGAGGATCTTATAGCTTACATTGCATAAGCTAATTGGACGAAATTCCTTCATTCCTTGGGGTCTCTCAGTCTTTGGAATGAGGCAAATATTTGTTTCATTGAGAGATTCGTCCATAATTCCCCCCCCCCCTTCATAAAATCTTGGATCATCTTCGTTAGATGTGGATCCACAATATGCCAGTATTTTTGATAAAACAATGTTGTCATTCCGTCCGGACCTGGTGCCTTTTCCGGACCCATCGAAAAAGAGCCACTTTGACTTCCTCCGTTGTCAATGGTTCCAATAGACGGGCATTCATTTCTGACGTAAGTCGAGGCGCAACCGCTTGGAGAACCTCCGGGACTTTCGAAGTTCCAGAAGCAAAAAAAAAATATGAAAATAAGATACAACCTCCTTTTCTATCTCCTTTTCCGTTTCTAGCCACTGAACAGACTCAGACCAGAGCCCTACAATCCGATTTCTTGCTCGACGCATTTTGGTGGAGGTCTGGAAAAAACGTGTGTTTTTATCTCCTTCCTTCAACCACTGGACCCGACTTTTTGCAGATAGCGCAATACGTAACTCTTTCGTTAATTGAGGAATTTCATTAATCGAGGAGTCAGAGGACTGCGCCCGATCCAACTTTAGTTTAATATCCTTAATCAGCTCCCCTGAGTTAATAACCTCTTTGTGTCGCCATTGCGAAATTTGTCGCCAACACTCCTTTACACGAAGATGTAATAACGAGTTCTCTTGAAGCCTGGTTGATTCCCACCCGGCCTTCACCACATGTTCAAATTTCGGCTTAATAATCCACCGTTTGTCAAAAAAAAATTGTTTGGACCCATTAAATCGGTTATGAGTCATTCGTAACAAAACCGGACGGTGATCAGATCCCTAAAAATTGAGATACTCAATGTACGAATGAGAGAATCGCGCATACCATTCTTCGTTTCCCATATCATGGTCTAATCTACAGTGGACTGGGTGCCACGACGACCCACCCAAGATAAACAATTACCTTGAAAAGAAAAATCCATCATACCACGACACTGTTTCATTAACCGAAAATTAAGAGAGGATTTTTCAGAACGAGTTCTCCCTCCTTGTTTTTCATGAAAATGTATGATATTTTAAAAATATTAATTTATTAGATGATGCTCCACGTAATGCGCGGGAATATGTTATAAATGTAAATTCAAAATTATAGTATTGTAATTAAATTTTATGTATTATTATATTAATATTTATATAATAATTATGAATTTTATCGACAAATTAAATAAGAAAAATTATGATTTAAAAAATATATAATTTATTCTATAAAATATATTAAACATACTATCATTTATTTTATAAATTGGACAATTTGAAATAATATATATATATAATTTAAAATATTTATTAAGATTAGCTTATTAATTAAAATAAATAATTTTAATAATCTAAATTTTATAAAATCTTTTCAAATTTAAATATATTAGTTTACATTATTTTAAATACTAACAACTTTTAGATTATTTATTTTAAATGTTATTATTGTATACATTACATTTATATTTTTTTGGCATATTTTCTTAGAGAAGAACTAAAAATAATTTTTAAAAATATGAATTAAACTAAAAAAAATTTATTTGAGTATTAAAAAAAAATTAAATAATAACTCCATTATACTGGTTTACTTTTATCATATTAATTATTTTAAATATAAAAAATAATAATTTAAAATTTAAATAAAAGTATAAACATAATATAAACTCCATTTTTAGGATGTATATTTATACATATAATTTAATTTCTTTTATTCTAAATAAAAGTTCCATATTTTTATGGAAATAATTTTTTTGTCTATATTGTCCTTAATGAAAATTTAAACTTGAATAGAAATCCAATGGCATTACGTGTAAATTGTTACAAAATAAATGTTTCTTTCAAAAAATATCTTCCCTTTTAATGTATAGGAAAAATTTTAATTACTCTAAATTTTTTTTGACAAAATAAGTGTTTAGCATTTCATCTACAAATAGACATAAAAAATAAGACACAAATATAACGTTAATATTCGAAAGAACAAAAAAACGTTAATCGGGTAAAAATATTAAACCAAACATCGACGCCAAAAAAAAAAATTGAGCGAAAATAAATCAAATATAAAAAGTGGGTTAAAAAATTTATATGAATCCAGATTTGTTTAACATGATTATATATATATATATATACACAAATTATAATTCACAAATTTATGATATGTTTTAGAACTAAAACTTAAACTTTTATGAAACTTAATTAAGTTTTTCTATATATTAAAAATCTAAAAAAGTAAATAAAAAGATAAAGGAAAAGAAAATTAATAAATATAACATAAAAACACAGTGAAAACTAAACTGTTATATAGTTATTTTATATAAATATGTAAATGAAAAAATGTGTACAATATTAACAAATTTTCTATATCTTTTAATCCTCTAAAAATTGTTTCTAGGTGTTTCTACACAATTTTTATTAGTCGTGGATAAAAATCAATATAAAAACTATATAAAAAGAAAAGATTAAATTTAAAAACAATAGTAAAGACAGAAACAAATTAAAAAGAGTCAAATAATAAAAAAATATCTACTGAATAAATTATTTACATAAAGGAATACAAAATAAACTTTACAAAAATAGAAATCAATGTTAAGTTGTAGTAGAATTTTCATTGTTATTTTTATCTAGCATGAGCCACTATAAATTTCAAAAAGTTTTTAAAAAGAATTACGTAAAAATCAAAAAAGAAAAATTAACTATATATCCAACACCATGTTTCATTTCTATGTATAACAGTATAAAAAGAAATGATAACTTGTGTACTTGGACCTTACAAAATTGCATATTAATATGTATTAATTATAGACCATACAATTTATATAATATTTCAACATATATATATATATATATATATATATATTAATAGTTTCAATATGTATATATAACATACT
>OVBE01012526.1:0-13329 GCA_900406425.1 Iberis pinnata
TATATATATATATATATATATATAGTCCTCTAATAAGGGTATTGGGTTAATCCCCATCGAAAAATGGGTTAAAAACTTGGAAAATGAGTGAAATATTGACTTTTTGACTCATTTGACCCGGTACCGGTTTGGATAAACTGCTACCACTCCCCGCTATAGCTTCCTGGACATTTTTATGGTATGTAGCGGTTTGGATAAACCGCTATGCAAACCGCTACACTCCTCTTCAACTTTTGCTTCGAATGCTGCTTGATATACTTTCAGTATGGGGTCCATAACTATCTCATCTTTGAAGCTATGATAGCGTGCGATATCTCTTTGGAAATATGATTCAATTGTATACAACTTTGATGAAGAAGTTTTCTCTAAATTCGCAGTGGACAATGGTGTAAAAGATGCACCTTTGGGATGAACGGTTCGGAGCTTCGAATCTAGCGGATCACAACTTTGCCGGCTCATATCTTGCAACTCCCTGGGGTGTTTAGGGTGATCTTTGGTATTTTGGAAAGGTTGAATTCATGTCTATAAGATTCTTCAAGATGCCGTGCTGAAATTTCCATTGTAATATCTCCAAATTGCTTGATTTTTAAGGCTTTTTGTTTTGATCCATATTAAGTCCCCTTTTTGGCTCTTTTGCATCCAATTGATCTCTCTTTTGATTTCATTCACCTTCAACACCTGAAATATTAAATCATATGCAAATGCAACCTATATGTGCCTAAATGGTAGTGAATCTACCTAAAATGAAAGTGAAACAAGAGCTAAAATCTATTAAAAAGCCGATATATCAACTCCCCCAAACTTATCCTTTGCTTTTCCGCAAACAAACCTCAAAGGAAAGTGAGAGAGAGAGGTTTGAAAGTGGAAACCTCAAAGCCAAAAGATTAAGCAAAATCCTAGTGGATTAACATCCAAAATATGATACATCATCAATCCCAAACCAATATCTCTTCTTATCAAATCATCCAAGCACTTTCACTATCTATTCTATTACCAAAAGCAAGCGATCCACCTATCAAGTCCAAGTTATCTTCTTTACATTCAAATTCTTTTTAATAGTGAAGCATGCTCAAAAGATAACTTAAAAGTTTCAATTGGTGAGGTCGAAAGGGGATTCCAATGCATAAAAAGAAGGTTTACACTCAATTGTTGGCTATCACTCAAAAGGGAGTGATTGAATTAGCAAAATCAAAACGAGACAAAGGGCAATGGGGCATACAATCTCTCAACTTCCATTTCTAATCATTCCCCAATTCCTATGTCCTATTCTACCAACATCAAAGAGTTATAACCATCCCTTTTAGATTTAAGCTTCCCAAACAACTCTTTTTAAAAAAAAATTTCATTCTAGGCTTTTTTTTCCCCCACTAGTTTCTTTATTCTTTCCCTTGCACCATTTAAACATGTTTTAGCTCCTTTTTCATCCTTTTATTTCTTAGGCTAATTTTGTTAAGTTTTTGTGGCCTTTTCCTTCATGAAATTTAGAGCTTTTCTCTATTCTAACTTAGGGATTTTCTTCTTTCATTTTCAAACTAGTAGAAAATGATCATTCTTTTTCCTCATTCACCCAACATTTTTTTTTTGAACCATCACTACCAACCTACTTCTACCCTTATCTTTTAGAACAAGAACTAGAACCAAGATTTTAGATAATATTCCCAAGACATTAAGATCGACCCAATTCCCAATATTCCATTCCTAAATACCCTTCCTAAGAGTTAGATGATGTCTTCAATCTAGCTAAATGGAAGTGTTCAATTGTCGCCCTTTATACTCTTGAGTTTTTGCCGATCAATCACTAAAGAAAAAGAAACTCGCAAGTGTTTAGGTAATTGGGTTTATATGGTGGAGAGGGTAATCATCCTAAAAATGAGAATGACCGTTTTAGCCACAAGTGTTTTGGTTTTAGAGTGACTAAACCGTTATAAAAATGATTAAACCTTGAAACACATCAAGATATCCATTGAACAAACTAATTAGTTGTCAAAATTAAGTCCAAATAGTTATGAAGATAACCTAGAACTACCAAGCTTCGAGACTTTACCGATGGGTTTTCAATTCAAGATTCAACACAAGGAGTTCAAGACTTTTCAAGATTAGTAGAATGTTCAATCCTATCTATCACACTTTGGATGCTAAATTATAAGGATAGAGCTTAGGCTTTGCAAGTCATTATCATCATTGGTTTCCTATGCACATGATGCAACTAATGCAACCTAAGATGAGAATGGAATTAAGTTAAATGCATTGTTTTTGAAGATTTTTGAAAAAAATTTCGATTTTTATGGATTTTTGTAAACCTTAACTATTCACAATGCAAATGCATGACAAGACCAAAAATCAAAACTAAGTTAGATATGGTTACTCCCCCAAAATTAATTCACACAATCCCTTGTGTGAAAAAGAATTTAGAGAAAGAACCGAAAATAAAAGAAACAAAAACTAAGATGAAAATATGTACAAAAGGTGTTAAAGGGTACCTCTAGTGGTTGTTGGGATGATCAATTGAACTAATTGAGCAATTTGAAGATGTCTTATCTTGTATCTCCCCACCCTTGAAGCAACTTCAACCTAGTTCATTTCAACACTCATCATTTTCAAGAGTCATTATACCCAAAAATTAAACTAAAAAAAAACTAAAGCAAATGATAAAATAAATGATAGACATGGGACTTCCTCCCAAATGAGCTCGTTTTACGTCATTAGCTTGACAGTTCTTGGAGGAGTCTCCAAGGGCGCGTTTAACAACGCTAGCTTGACGGTTGATCATCCTATCTCCTTTTCCTCAAATGTTTCCTTCACACCTAGTCGTGCACCTAGAAGTTCAAGACCACAAGGAGAAGTTAAAGAAGTTAGCAACAAAAAGAAAGAAAATGGGGCTCTAGTCTCAATTCGATTCCTAACTCTAATGGAAATCATTTAGTCCCCGGCAACGGCGCTAAATTGATAAGAGATTTTTCTATACCAATCCCCTTACTAATCGTTTGTAGAATAGAAAGGGTTTAAATCGAATCCACGGGGACTAAAGTTGCAACACTAAAGATATGAAAATCAAACTAATCTAGAGCCAATGATGTTTATGAGTTTTTAATCTAAATTACAAAATGAAAAAGAAACAAGAAACAAAGAAAGAAAACAAATAAGATAAAACCATTGGATCAAAGATCTTACTATCAAGAAATATGATTAATAATCAACCAACAATGAAATAGTCAATAAATGTTAATCATTGGCCTAGGATTCCCTTAATTAGACTAATCCACTCTCGTGGCACTAATCCCTTTCCTAATCATGCAACTAAAACAATATCTTGGATAATTACACAATCAAGAAGCTTAAGTTCTAATCCATGATCAACCACTAAACTAACTAACACAAATCTCTTTGGTTAGGCCTCATTTAGCATTCAAAAGTTGGTTCCGACATTTCATCGAACACCTTTCGGACACAAATCATCCTAAGATCTAGAAATGAGTGATCAAGTCATATCTAGCATTAAGATCACCTAATGAATGAAGATCAAACATTAATAACCATATATAACCATTAATCAACCTCAATACACATCCTATCTAGCCTAGATCCAATTACCAAAACTAAGTCCTGACATGCAAGAACACAAAGAAGAAGAAAGATGCATACAAGTTCCTCCAAGATCAAAGAGAAATCTCCAAAGGAGATCTCTTTGATCTTGGAGAACAAAACAATAAAAACTTGAAAGAAAACTAGAGAAGAAGNACCAGAGAAGAAGAGTCTAA
This sequence comes from Iberis pinnata, assembly GCA_900406425.1. Lineage (NCBI taxonomy): Eukaryota > Viridiplantae > Streptophyta > Magnoliopsida > Brassicales > Brassicaceae > Iberis > Iberis pinnata. The sequence continues at coordinate 3,759 of OVBE01012526.1, forward strand.
AAAGGATGAATCAAAGATAAGATTAAGGTTTGATAAAATTTCCAAGATCCTTTACAAATTAGGTTTAAAACATATATATGGTCCTCTAATAAGGGTATTGGGTTAATCCCCATTGAAAAATGGGTTAAAAACTTGGAAAATGAGTGAAATGTTGACTTTTTGGCTCATTTGACCTGGTACCGGTTTGGATAAACCGCTACCACTCCCCGCTATAGCTCCCTGGACATTTTTATGGTATGTATAGGTTTGGATAAACCTCTATGCAAACCGCTACACTCCTCTTCAGCTTCTGCTTCGAATGCTGCTTGATATACCTTCAGTACGTGGTCTATAACTATCTCCTTTTTGAAGCTATGATGGCTTGCAATAGCTCTTTAGAAAGCTGACTCAATTTTCTACAACTTTGAAGAAGAAGTTTTCTCCAAATTCGCAGTGGAAAATGGTGTAAAAGATGCATCTTTGGAATGAACGGTTCGGAGCTTCGAATCTAGCGGGTCACAACTTTGCCGGCTCATATCTTGCAACTCCCTGGGGCGTTTAGGGTGATCTTTGATTTTTTAGAAATTTTGAATGCATGGCTACAAGATTCTTCAAGATTCCATTATGAAATTTCCATTGTAATATTTCCAAATTGCTTGATCTTAAGGCTTGTTGTTTTGATCCATATTAAGTCCCCTTTTTGGCTCTTTTGCATCCAATTGATCTCTCTTTTGATTTCATTCACCTTCAACACCTGTAATATTAAATGATATGAAAATGCAACCTATATGTACCTAAATGCTAGTGAATCTACCTAAAATGAAAGTGAAACAAGAGCTAAAATATATTAAAAAAAGTTGATATATCAGCGGGAGATCTGAGTCAAAAGCTCCTCCTACTATTTTAAACTTCTTGGAGAGGGCAACTTTTTCTTCTTCGGAAATCATCCAATTTTCGAAGCAATGGAGTACGTCGTTGATCGTCTTCGTTCTGTGGATTATCAGGTCAAAGCGAAATGGGGAATCGTACCAGAGTCCATGTTTGAGTCCAGCCAACACCGTCGACTCGCTAACTCCCGATACTTTTTCTTTGACACTCTTGAATCGCTCAATGAAACTTCAAAGCAATTCAGTTGGACCTTAACTTAGAGTCCAAAGGTCAACATCCGAGGTTCTTTTGTCTATGAAAATGGAATAATGCTTCAGGAATGCCATCGACAACCGTGTAAATCTATCGATTGAAGCTAGCAAAACCAATCAAAAGTTGTTCATGTTAGATTCTCAACGACGAGTCTGAAATATCCTGCATCTTTCTCTTATTCGCTGAAATATGCTCGGGTCACGGCAATCTTGAAGGTTATCATGTGCACCTTTGGGTCTGAATTCCCTTTGTAAAGAGGGAGCCTTAACTTTCTGGTGTCCCTTATCTGTTCCTCGGCTATGCGCCCGATGAAAGGAGTCATTTCTGTGTCCGCAATCATACGATCAATCTAAGGAGCCACACTGGATACTCTATGGAAATTTGATGTCACTGCCAGAAGCTTGGTCATGCGTCGTAATCGCGGTCTCTTTTGTCATGCGAGATCTTTCTAACATGGTCTTCAACTCTCTGCATGGAGCTTTGTGTGTGCAATTCTCCAGCATCTCCCAGAGTTCCCAGCTGATCCCTGAATTGATGGTTCTCAAGTGCTTGGTAGCTACCTTCACCTTGCTTATTCCTCCGGTTCTCAGCTCTTCTATCAGCGCCTAGAGAGGTCTCAGCTGTCCAATGGGATTTGGGATGTCTTCGGCTCTGCGCTCGAGACTCAGAGGGTTTTCTGCTCTCCACTCAGGATTTAGAGTTCCTTCAGCTCTCCACTCGGTGTCCAGCATGCTCTCCATTCCCCACTCGGAATTCAGAATACCATCAGCTATCTGCACGACATTCAGTTCTCGGTTCTCTGCTTAGGATTTAGAGTTCCGTCGGCATTCCGTTTGGTACCCTGAGTGTTCTCTGCTGAGGAAAAAAATTTCCTCGGCTCTCCTATTCGCACCCAGGATGCTCTCGGCTCTCTCCTAGGCAAGCACCATGTCCTCGGCTCTCCGACTAGCATCATGACAGAGCTCGACTTGTTGCTGGGTAAGCACCATGTTCTCGACTCTCCAACTCGCATCAAGAGAGCTCTCGGCTTGTTGCTGGACAAGCAGCATGTCTTCGGCTCTCCGACTCGCATCAAAAGAGCTTTCGGCTTGGACACCTCCTCCTTCTGTGTTCTCTGTAATCAAAAAGATTGGCTCTACTCTCCCCGTCGAGTTCGTCAGAGCTCCAAGGCGAACCTCTAAATCCGACTGGACGTTCGTCAATGTTGCAAGCGGAGTAGTCACGTACTCCTTGTGACTGTTGAAGCGAGCGATGAGCGTGTCGCTTGATTCCTTCTGCTTCTGGGCAAACACCACCAACATCGCGAGCATTGCTTATAGCTCGGCATGGGAATCTTGGTTCACGACTAAAGCATCCGGGTTCATTTATTTAGTATTTGATGGTGTTTCCATTTCTTAAACTTGGCAGAGTGGACGATCCTTGAAATATTTTCCGAAATGTTTGTCTTCTCTCTCCACAGAAGGCGTCAAAATGTGAGAGTATAATCTCTCACACCAAAAATATAAAAAAATTCTCAAAGAACAATTGCGAAATATGGGTTTTCTTTATATGTTTTTGCTACAATTTTCTCTCAAGAGTTTACAAGTATTTTCTCTCAAGAGTTTCTACAAAATGAAAAATTTTAGACCCTCAAACTATGAGTTCCCCTCTACATAATTATACACTTGACACATTAATGGGCTCTCTTTAGTGCCATTAAATATGCAGATTCTCTCTTTGAATTCGACCTCGTAACTGTCGATCTCACCATTAATTCGGCAAGATTCGCGGCGGTCAACGCGGAGTGCATTGACTTCCTTCTATGCGCGTTTGATGGGCTTGACTCTCTAGAGTCTCCTCGGCTCTCTAGGTTCTCTTTGGCTCTATGGGGTATCCTCGGCTCTCTGGGGTCTCCTCGGCTCTCTGGTCTCCTTGACTCTTTGGAGTCTCCTTGGCTTTCCAAAGTCTCCTTGGCTCTCTGGAGTCTCCTCAGCTCTCTGGAGTCTCTTCGGCTCTTTCATGTCTCCTCGGCTCTTTAGAGTATCTTTGGCTCACTGGAGTCTCCTCAGTTCTCTGCAATGAGTTCGACTCTCCGGAATGAGTCCAATAACTAGGTGGACTGGGTGAAACTCCAAAGATCCGATCCGAGTGAGTTTATACTCCCACATCGCCTCGTCTTATCATCATTGTACTAACCCGCCCCGCAATATGTCAATTATTTCCCGCTTTTGGACTTCCATTTACTATCTAAATCATCTCACTAGAGTGTGGTGATTAATGAACTTACATAATTATATATATATATATATATATATTTGAAATGTATTTTTTATCGACAATTAGCTATATAAGATTAGTTAAAATAAAACACACACATGATACATGCGACCCCACAAGGAGAAGATATAAATCCAGTATCGGGTAATTGACCTTCGAAGGGTTAACAACACTCCTTTTCAGAAGTTTACCTACTCCCTTTTCTGGGATTTATAAAACTAGTAATGTATTTAAGATGACTAATATCCCCATCCCATCTAATTGGTTGCAACCGAATCGGGAAATTTGTGCTGGATGCACAGACCGTGGAGTTTCATCCCTAAAACCTAAAATAACTAATATGTCGACAAACCTAACAACAAAACCAAATACAAACCAAACAAAAGCGATAACATAATTGCATGATAAACAAACTAAGAAAAAACATATAGGCTGGTCAAAATATGGATTGGGCCCGCCATGAGTCTGAACTTGGCCCACTCCAAAGCCCATGCGATGAAGAGATCCTCAAAGCTTTGTCTCTACCACCACATCAACAGCTACCGCCGGTACAGGGCTAAGAAAGTCCAGGAGATGAATTTTTCTGAATCGAGGTTCAACTGCAGAGGCGCGACAGAGCCAGGTGGCTCTTCCCAAACAACACCAACAATCGAAATCAATTCTCGGATCATAGATATGGGACATGCAAGCCTTTAAGAACCATATCCGACTGCCAGAAGCCGAGCACCACCTCCGATTTGAAGCCCCAGTCGATGAACGATACACGCGCGTTCCAGATCTGAGATGCCACCCATTTGGGCCATCACAGAAAAGACCGTCAACTACATGTGCCACCCGCTCTACTGGTATCGAGGCGACGCCCAAGAGGAAAAAAAGACACACCAACGCTGCAAGCAGAAACCCGCGGTGGACCAAAAAAACGTCAGTGAGAGAAAGAAAGAGAGATAGCTTTACAAGACAACCACAAAACCAGAAAAGAAAGAAAAGCAAAAAAGAAACTTCGGTGCAAGCCTATGACCAGACGCCGACGACAAAAAATACGAAGGCGAGGATGAGAAAATCAGCAAGGAATTTCATATAGAAAAAGATATAGTGAGAGAAGAGTTGATTTACATTCCTCTCTTTCTCGCTTATTAATAGAAATGTATTTTAGCGTTTTTTTTTTTTTGGTCAACTGATAAAATATTAAACAAGAGATAAAGAGTTATAAAGAGAAACAAAAACAGAGCAAAGCCCAGACTTGAAACAAAGCCAAAGAAAACCCAAAACTATACCAGAAAAACCACCAGGCTACGATAAAAAATAAACTAAAAAGAACCTGCAGGAAGCATAGCCAGAATCAAGAAATGTATTTTAGCGTTAAAATAACATGAATTGATACAAAATAATTGGATATAGTCAGTGAATAAAATAAAAAGAATCAGATGGTTGGGAGTTGAAATGTTGGCTTACAAGTTAGGTAGCTTCTATGGACGAACGTTCCCCCTTTATGATGGAAGAGTAACTCAAAAGGTTTTACAACTATTTTTTTATTTTTATGTATTTGTGTTTTAAATCAAACGATACAACTAGCATATGTGATATGGATACCACACTACATATATATATATATATTTTTTTCTTTTTAACAAGAAAATATCATATTTGCATTATGAGATTTTTATTTTTGAAAATTAACTATTAAACTTGCATACCAAACTATGATTAAGTGGTATAATAGTTATGTCCGATGTTGTTTTTTAACCAGATCAAAGATCAAATTTTATTACTCCGACATTAGTGTAAAAAAAAAAAAGAATTCGTGTTTTTATTTTTGGTATAAAGAAAATCAACATTGGTATTATAAAATAAACATTTTTGTGTTATAGGTGATATTTGTTTGTGCTTATGTAGGTGGATATATTAGTTATTGGAATAAAACAAAAGGGAAAAAAACATGATATAAGTTCAGTATAAATAGGGTCATAAGCAAAAGTTCCAAAGGAGGTGTTAATTTTGTAGCTCTCTCCTTTCACTCTCAACGGTAAGATCTGCCATTTTCATTCCCGAGATCTGTTCATCTCAAATTATACTCCCTCGTGTGCTATTATCGTCGCTCTGATGCTCAAGTTTTAATCTATTTGAACCATTGCACTTCGTGACTGTTTGATCATTATTAGCCTCGGATTGTCTAATATTTGTTGTTGTTTGATTGCGGGATCCCTGAGTCGATTGCCAAAAACGAGTGATCTTTGTGCTTCATTCGACTGGATTTGTGAGATTTGTTGATTGATCTGTGTATTCTCACTTTTTTTCTCTAGTTTCGTTGTGAAAAACATGGCTCGCAAGAAGATAAGAGAATACGACTCAAAGAGACTGGTGAAGGAACACTTCAAAAGGCTTTCTGGCAAGGAGTTGCCTATCAGATCCGTTCAGGTTAGATCTACTTTTTCTTCTTCTTTTTAGTGCATTGGTTTCTCCGTCATGAATCATTTGTTCAAAGCCCATAAACTGCTTTTATTTTTTCGTTCTTGTTATATCAAGAAATTGTCTCTTAGTAAAGCCAAAACATGCAGCATTTTTCTTTCGAGTGAAACACCTTTCAGGCTACGATGTCGTTCTGTTTACTGTTCTAATATCGAATAGTGCATTTACGTGTTCCATTCTCTTACCCCTTTATATGTTTAGATTAACCAAGAGACCGATCTCAATGAGCTAGTAGAGAAGGAACCTTGGCTCTCATCCGAGAAGCTGGTGGTGAAACCTGATATGTTGTTTGGAAAGCGTGGCAAAAGTGGCTTGGTTGCCTTGAAATTAGATTTCGCTGATGTTGCAACCTTTGTGAAAGAGTGCTTGGGCAAAGAGGTAACTTTTGAACTGAGCTTCGGCTTGTTTGTTGCAGCTTACCTTTGTCGATCTATCCATCTACAGGTAGAAATGGGTGGATGCAAAGGACCCATAACAACATTCATTGTCGAGCCATTTGTCCCACACAATGAGGAGTTCTATCTTAATATTGTCTCAGATAGACTTGGCTGCAGCATAAGCTTTTCAGAATGCGGAAGAATTGACATTGAGGAGAACTGGGACAAGGTATTTTCATTCACTTCCGATTGTCTGTTTCACGATCTTCTTACCTTAAAACTGGAATTAAGTGGAGACTCCACTTTCTTTAGGTCAAGACCATATCTTTACCTACGGGTGCTTCCCTGACATCTGAGATATGTGCTCCTCTTGTTGCAACCCTTCCTCTAGAGGTATATTGAAGCTGAATATCAGTGAGAAGTAAAACTTTGCAGTGAACAACATAATACCAAATTTGAACTTGCAAATTTCAACTGATAAATTTTCCACATACAGATCAAAGGGAAACTTGAAGATTTTATTCAAGTTATTTTTACACTATTCGAAGGTATGCCAAAGGTCATTGATTATACTCACAAATTAGAGAAGATTCACAATGAACAACAACTGAAAGCTTTGTATTCTCTTTTCTTTTAGATCTTGATTTTACTTTCTTGGAGATGAATCCTTTTGCTTTGATTGACGGAAAGCCATATCCTTTGGATATGAGGGGTGAGCTTGATGACACCGCTGCTTTCAAGAACTTCAAGAAGTAAGTTTGACTTTTGGAGGTTATATTTCAAGAATGCATGATAAAAGAGATATGCTTAACCTCTCACAATTTTGCAGGTGGGGAGACATTGAATTCCCTATGCCATTTGGAAGAGTGATGAGTCCTACAGAGAGCTTCATCCATGGTCTAGATGAGAAGGTAAAGATTACCAATCAAACTGTGTAGATCTGGATGACTTACAAATCATTTTGTATATGTAGACAAGTGCGTCTTTGAAGTTCACCGTTCTAAATCCCAAAGGAAGAATTTGGACAATGGTAGCTGGAGGAGGTGCAAGTGTCATCTACGCAGACATCGTAAGTTTCTCTATGCAAATGATATACCTACCTGCTTTAAAAACACTCAAAATTGCCTGTAAAATGTAAAAATTCAGGTTGGAGATCTCGGGTATGCATCGGAGCTAGGCAACTATGCTGAATACAGTGGAGCACCCAAAGAAGACGAGGTTTTACAGTACGCTAGAGTTATTATAGATGTAAGATACACTTCTCCCTCCAAACATAAAAAAACCACCTGTAGGTATAACAATACCTCGAATGATGCAGTGTGCTACAACAAATCCAGATGGAGAAAGCAGAGCTCTGGTAATCGGAGGTGGAATAGCTAACTTCACAGACGTTGCTGCTACCTTCAATGGAATAATCAGAGCTCTTAGGGAAAAGGAACCGAAATTGAAAGCAGCAAGGATGCATATATTTGTGAGGAGAGGAGGACCAAACTACCAAAAGGGACTTGCTAAAATGAGAAGCCTTGGAGAAGAAATAGGTGTCCCCATCGAGGTATGTATATAGAATATTATTAAAAAAATTAAATAAACAGATTCAAAGTGTTTGATCTGATCTGTCTGTGTTGGTTGAAGGTGTATGGTCCTGAAGCAACAATGACCGGTATCTGCAAGGAGGCAATCGAGTACATCACAGCTGCTGCATAAGTGCTTTAGTTTTATGTCAAATGTACCTTCTGGTTTAAGTGGATTAATCATTAGGGATGTTATAGATAAGACCTGAATTAGGTATTGTACTCATGAAATGTCTTATTTTCAGAATAAAAAAGTAATAGGGTTATCTTTGGACATCTCTCTCTAAAAAATTTCTCTCTACTAACACGCTCGTCCTTTTCTTGCCGGTGACCGGTTTACCGGTGCCGAGCGTTAGCTTACACATATATAATATACTTTTTGTTTTCCACTATTCCTTTCAGTCTCTCTGTTTCAACCTCTTCCCTTTTTCTTTGCGTCTCGTCTTCTTCATCCCGGTGGTAGTTTGGCCCTTCACTTCTGGAGGCCCTTCTGATCTTATGTGGACTCATGCATGCCGTCTCCTGACCTGGATCCATGAATCTTGTGTTTTACTTGAGATTATAGAGCGATTTTCATGTTGTCCTGTACTCAGCATCTGGAGGAATTTGTGCATGGCTTATTGTCGCCAAAGGTTCCACGGCGGATTTTCTGGTAGTGGATGGCGATACAGACGATCGATTCGTTGGCTCGTTGCTTGTTGGATTGATTGCCGTATTTCAGGGTTTACTCTTCTTTAGCTTTCCGGCGAGTTGATGCTATTGGATGGTGAGGAACAGGCGGTTAGGCGGTTGACTTTTGAGTCTTCACGACTTTGGATGACTGCTTCTCGAGATCGAATATGTGGGTTTCAGAGATGCACACTAATTGGTTTGGGGGATTTGCTGGGGCGCTTCATCTTGGCAATCGGTGGTACTTGGAGGTGGTTGGTCTGTCAAATTGGGCCTCTATTGGAAGGGTTGGTGGCGGTTGTCGGCGGATGGGTTCCATGGTCATCTAGGGCGTCTTCTTTAGAAGTAGACTTTGGTCTGAGTTTATTTCAGTTGAACTGTTGGCTCAGTCATATTTTGGATATCCCCATTATCTTCCTTAGTTTGCTATGTATATGTCTAATTTTAATAAACACTAGTATATTTTAGTTATAGGTTTCAACACTTTTCGGTCCATCTAACTCCTTCTATACATGCATCATTGGATGAGGTGAATGGGCTGTTGTTAGCTCTAGATATTGGTCTAGGAATTATAATCTCTTTGCAGGATCTATTGTACTCCTATGATGGAGTTCATCTTAGTCAACTTAGTTTTAAGCAAATTAACCAATATGGGTCAGAAAATTCCCTGTGTGGGAATCAGTTGTACCTGTAACTCGGTTAAATCTTTTTAATCTAATATAAATACCGTTGACAAAACAAAGTAATAGGGTTTAACCTGAACGTGTTTTAATTCAGATAATTTCTGCGTTTTTTATGATTTATGATTGGCTATAGGATATTTTTATTATATTAATTTGGAAATAAAATGTTTAAGGAACAATTACACTATAAAACTTTTTTCTTCTTTCAAAACACTCTAGTGTACCTAATACTAAAATATTATCACTTAGAGTGACTTTTGGTGTTTTTGGTGGACTTTCTCTCTCAGGAAATATCATTTTGCCCTTAAAAATGAGAAAAAGTGGTATTATTGTCTTGGTAGATGTGCAAGATAAAAACTAATTTTTTATTTTTCATCTTCAATGTTTGAAATTAATTAGTTGATAATATATATATATATATATATATATA
>OVBE01012527.1:0-13328 GCA_900406425.1 Iberis pinnata
ATTTCCCTATTGCCTGACGTTTTTATTATTATAAGTTTAAACCGTTTTTAAATTACCACTTTGAATTCGTTACAACCAATCTTTATTTCTCACTTTAGCCATTTTCGAATTTTAAACTGATCGTGTGCTTTGGTCTCTGTGGTTCGATACCCTATACTGTGCTACCGTGATCTGTTCTCTGCAGCATTAGTTTTAGGATGACGGAGTTTTTGTGAGTTTATCTTGAACACACACTTGACATTTATTTTTATTTACTTTGCATTTTAGAATAAGGTTTAACTTCATTAGTTTTATATTGATTTGTGATTCACATGTCCAAGCCTTGCATGCCAAACATAAAACGACTCAACCAAATAAACAACAAAAGAATTATTATTATTAAGAATTGACCACAATTACAACATTAGCGTTTGCAATCTTATCAGGACGAAGGACCGTCATTACACACAACTTGACAAGTCCTTCTTTTTCATAGCCTTTTCCTAAGTACACTCCATTTTTCCTTAGAACCAGCTTGTCAGCTTCAAAGTTGATTCCAAATCCAGCTTTGCTCAGTAGAGATCCTGAAACGAGATTTTCCTCATGTCCGGCACATGCTTCACATTGTTGAGTGTGAGCTCACGACCCGGAGTCAGCTTCAGAACCACTTTGCCGCGACCCACAACCTTGGACTTCGCCGTGTTTCCCATGAACAGGTGCTCCTTAGACATGCTCTTCTGATAGGTACAAAACATGGTATGATATGTGCAGATGTGAGTGGTTGCTCCAATGTCATACCACCACTCCATTGGATTGTCATCCACCATGTTTACCTCTTTCACAACGGCACACATATCTTCCTTAGTAAGGTTTGCTTGAGCCTGTCCGGGATTCTTGGGTTTGCTTCGACAAACGTCCGCTTTGTGACCTTTTTGCCGCACTTATGGCACTTTCCTTGGAATTTCTTATGAGGAGATTTACCTTGCTTCTTGAACGATTCTGAAGAAAGTTTCAAAGCATTTTTCGGGTTTGTCAGCTTCCCCTTGCCTTTGTTCTTGTGTTCAGCCACATTAATAATGTGTTTCTCCACATCTTGAAAGTTGAAGCGATTCCTTTCTTCCATTTGGAGCTGCATGATGACATCAAAAAGCGACACTAGCTTATTTTTGTTCTTGAGATAGTTCTTGAAACTCAGCCAGCTCGGGGGAAGTTTCTCAATGAAATAGTTGACAGTGAAGATCTCGTAGATCGATATTCCCTCATTCGCTATCTCATGGAACAACAGACTCAACACATCAACTTGCTCCATGATGGGTTTTGAATCCACCATCTTGAAGTCCATAAACTTCGCCACAACATATTTCTGACAACCAGCATCTTCAGACTTGTATTTTTTCTCTAAGGCTATCTAGAGTTCCTTAGACGTGTGTGCTTTTGTAGCATAAACGTCAAACAACACATTAGTGAGGCGGCCTAGAATCCAACCTCGACATATAAAGTCTGCATGCTTCCATGCATCAATCGCAGCAAGAAGTTGCGGATCCTTGTTTCCGAATGGAACAATCGGCGGATCCTTCTTGAGAAATTTCTCACAATTTATGTTGCTCATGTAGAAGAGCATCTTCTTTTGCCACGTTTTGAAGTTCTTGCCGTCGAACTTGTCAAGCATTAACCTTTTTGCGCCATTGCAGTGGGTAAATGAATCAAAAACAATTTATATGAAACGTTTGAGCCTTGCAGATGAACTCCAAACAAGTCTCGGGTTACGATCTCAATATGTGGTGGCGTAGTTTGACTGTGACCCGATTTCGTGTTCGTTTTGTCGTTCTGGTTCGTACCAGTGACGTCAATATTATCACCATCGGTTTCCATCTATAGAAGAAAACAACGATATTAGTGAAATGATTAACTTGTATCTAACCGTACAATCACAGTTTTGCAGAATCGCTAATAAGCGTTTGCGGAAACGGATTAACAAAAACGTTTGTGGAATAAATTTTATAAGAAAACGTGTCGTGGAATTGATTACCGAATCGCGAACCTTGTATAAATGTTTAATAAATTGCAAATTTAGTTTCGCAAAAACGCTTGAGTCGTTTTTCAAAAATAAAATCGTAAGATAGTGAAGAATCATAAGATAATGTACGAATAAAGATTCATAAATTATCAAAAAAATGAAAAATATTCTAAAACTGTATGAAATAAACTAGACACGTATCGCTAAATTGAAAATGAGTAGCAATACTCGTCTCTGGTTTTAGAAGATAAAATTGGCAAGTTTAGTAAAATTCGTTTTAAACACAAACTGATAAAGCGAGTAACGATGAAAGAATGAGCGGATTACCAATTCACAGAACAACACAAACGATATTTCTAAAAGGAAAACTGTAAAGAAATTCCTAACCGGTATGAATATGAAAACGTAGAACAGAACGAAACTTGTTGAAAACTCAATCCAATTTGTATGTAAAACCGATTTAAGAACATAGATAAATTAACGGTAAAACGAAGAACGGAATCGAGAAAATCTCTTTTCTTAATCCAATAAAACGCCCATATTGTGACGATTCAAAGCAATTTTTGAATCCTAGGATAAAACCGTAATCAAATCCGATATGCACACTCAAATATCGGATTAAAACGAACGTAAGCAAAGCAAACAATCTCAAGACGCTTACAGTGTAGGGAACATCAGAATTCCGACGGAGGAGAGACGACGATGACTGCGGTGAAGATTGAAAGATTTAAGTGATGAATTATTCTGGGTAATTTTCTCTGTAAATTTCCGAAACAAAGATGGAAGGAGGAAGAAATAGTTTTTAATAACCAAAATTTTTAACGAACCATTGCACCGGTTCAATTCGGTAATGGGCCAGAAACGTCGATGGGCCTGATTCGGGTTGTGGGCTTATTCGTTAATGGGCTGAAATTTTGGGTCAAGATGATCCAAATATTTCCATAAATGAGTAGTTCATCCTGTAGTCCAAGCTACAAGTTTTTCAATGGACTTATAATCCATTAATTTCGGGCAACGATCTTGCCGAAATATTCATTGGAAAGTTGACATTTAGTCACGTTAAAATGAAGTTCCAAGGTTGAAGGGGTATGGTTTAGTTTTTGGGTTTTAAGATTTAAATTTGAAGTTATAAAGGTATTTCAAATTTTGGGGTATTTTTGGAACAAAAATATTTTTATGGTATTTTTGGTAAATATAAGTTTTGGTGGTATTTTTGAGAATGCCCCTAAATTTTCCAGTTAAGTATATTATATTTTCAATATATAACAATTTACATATATATTTATATATTTGATTTTTTTAAAAAAATTAAGTTAATTAGAATAACAATTATAATTTATATATATATATATTAATTATATTTTCATTTTCAATAATTAGTTTATTTAAGAATCTTTAAATATTTGTTATATATATAATTTTAGAATTGTTTGGTTACATAAAATTTTCAGTTAAGTATATTATGTTTTCAATATATAACAATATATATATATATATATATATATTTTATTTTTAAAAAATTCTTAGTTAGTTAGAATAACAATTATTTATGTATATTAATTATATTTTCATTTTCAATAATTAGTTTATTTAAAAATCTTTAAATATTTGTTATATATAATTATAGAATCGTTTGGTTACATGAATAATAGTAAAAAACGATATAAATAATTTACTTTAACATGAAAATATTTACTTTTTGTTATTTAGATTTTTAATTAATTTTTATAATTATTCACTTAACTAATAACAAATAATATAATTAAAGAAATTTTGTTCGGAAAAAAATTCTTTTAATATATAATAGATTTGTAATACAAGAATGTTATGAAATAGGTAAATCGCTTTTCTTAAAAAGATAACAACCAATTTAGTTTTTTTTTTCAATTACAGAAAAACAAATCATTACAACGGTATTTTCCTTTATTTAGTTTTTGTCAATGATATTCAACGTAAACATATACAAACAAAAAGTTCAGAAAACTTATGTAAAAGGTAAATAATTATATTTTTTAAAAGCAAATGAAATTTTATCGTAAAGTTTACACTTCACCGTCAAAACACAGCTACTTATGTCAGTGACTCTTCTTCTATCACCCCTAAACGACAAATTTTCTATCACACTCTCTCGTTACTCGCGTAACTCTACTTTCTCAATTATAATTGGAGCGTATCGTACACGCTCTAATTTTAGAAACGCGCTTATCGTCTGGCACTCTCACCCGTCGTCGATCTTTTCGCCAATTTATCGTTTCTTTCCGTGAAAGAGAATATTAATATATAATTAATATGTAACGTTATAAATTGATGATATCGAATAGTATAATAACTTTATACTTGATTAATAAAAAGCTTATTGTTTGCTTTTATGAACTCATTCTTTCTCTCTCTCTCTCTCTATTCAGTCCCCTTTTAGCCTGATTATCATCTTTGTTTCTGTGCATTTTTTTTCCTAATAAGAGCTCTGTATATAGTGTTTTGTCTCATCTTGAAGCTTCAGATCTGAAGTACTTTTAAAAGGTGTTTTGAACAACAAAGAAATAAAAACCCATTTTGCTTGTTTCAAGATTCTAACTTTGGAGTTTGAGAGAGTAATTGAAAATGCTGGAGATTGAAAGTCCCAATTCTCTGTTTTTCCGTACGAACAAAAGTTGTAATAATCTTCTACGAGAGCTTCAGGTTTGTTCCTTCTCTTTCTCATTTTTTGGGGTAATTTAAAGTTTTCTTGATGATGACGCTTGACGGAAAAACACAATTTTTTTTTTTTTTTTTAAAAGGACGATTGTTTTGTTTGGTCATAATGAATTTTAGTAGAGACAATTTAACCGAATTAGTCTTTTGTTTTCATTAACTTTTCCTCTTGAGGTCAAAGGGTTCCTGTGAATTTTGACTAAACATGCCTCTGAATTTTTATTTTTATTTTAATATTAATCACCATCTCTGTTTTATATCTCAATTTCTTTTCTTGTACATGTAACAATTTTTATTCATGAACTCTTTTAGTGTTTTTTATAAAAAAATGTTATTGGTGTTGTATGGAGGCTAATTTCATGAATTTTGATGGCTTTTTTTTCTTTTGGGCTATGATCAGAAATTATGGGTTGAAATTGGGGAGAGTGAGAGTGAGAAAGAGAAGATGGTGATGGAATTAGAGAGAGAATGTCTACAAATCTATCAAAGAAAAGTAGAAGAGGCTGCAAATTCTAAGGCACGGCTTCATCAGTCTGTTGCATCAATAGAAGCTGAAATTGCTTCTCTAATGGCTACACTTGGAGTCTTAAACATCAACTCACCGGTTCGAGCTTTGATACATGACTTTGATTCTATAATTAGCTTACATCATTCTAATTAATTTTCTTGATGTTCAGGTTAAAGTGGATAATAAAGGTTCAAAATCATTGAAAGAAAAGCTTGCAGCTGTGACCCCTCTAGTTGAAGACTTGAGGATTCAAAAAGAAGAGAGAATGAAGCAATTTTCTGATATAAAGTCTCAAATTGAGAAGATTAGTGGTGAAATCTCAGGATATAGTAACAATCTTAACAAGACCATGACACTAGAAGATAAAGACTTGACTCTAAGAAAACTTAATGAGTATCAAACTCATCTCCGCACGCTTCAAAAGGAAAAGGTGAAGTCTTTGTCATGCATCTATAAGAGCCAATGAGCAACTAATTTATAAACATGTTTATGTTCTGTTTCTTGCAGTCTGATCGCCTCAACAAAGTGTTGAGTTATGTAAATGAGGTGCATGCACTTTGTGGTGTTCTTGGAGTCGACTTTAGTCAAACAGTTAACGAGGTTCATCCAAGCTTACATAGGACAGACCAAGAGCAATCTACAAACATTAGTGATACAACATTGCAGGGACTCGACCTCACGATTCAGAAGCTAAAAGCTGAAAGAAAAGCCCGGTTTCAAAAGCTGAAGGATGTAGTGACTTCACTTTTTGAGCTATGGAATCTAATGGATACACCAGAGGAAGAGAGAACTAAATTTGGAAGAGTTACTTATGTTGTAAGATCATCTGAATGTAATATCACTGAGCAAGGCATACTTTCCACTGAGACATTTGAACAGGTTTCGTAGAAGCATTATTTCTATAACTTAACTCTACATTCATGTCTTTAAGTGAGTCTTTGTTTTGTAGGTGTCTGGAGAAGTGGAGAGTCTCAGTAAACTCAAAGCAAGTAGAATGAAGGAGCTTGTGATGAAACGAAGGTCTGAGTTAGAAGATTTATGTAGACTAACTCATATTGAACCTGATACAAGCACTTCAGCTGAGAAATCAACTGCACTAATAGAGTCTGGTAAACTGTTAGTAAGCTTAGTGAATCTTTGAATATATAATATAGTTTGTTTTAGCCAAAGCTTCCCCATCAATGTTTGTGTAGGACTAGTGGATCCTTCAGAGCTTCTAGCAAATATAGAAATGCAAATAAACAAAATAAAAGAGGAAGCACAGAGTAGAAAAGATATAATGGAGAGAATTGATCGTTGGCTTTCGGCATGTGAAGAGGAAAATTGGTTAGAAGAATATAATCTGGTATGAAATGTTGTTTAAAGCTTGAAAAGCCAAACAAAAGTAAAAAAAAAAAAAAATGTAATGTGAAGATAGTATTGTTTGGTATTATTAGGATGAGAACCGGTACAGTGCTGGAAGAGGTGGACATGTAAACCTCAAGCGTGCTGAACGAGCTCGGATTACAGTCAATAAGATCCCTGGTACTTTATGCTTCTCGCAGTTTACAGATTTAATACTAATAAACAATAGGGAATTCTCAAAAATACTACTCTCCTAAATTGTTTTAAAAATACCACAAATCTAAAATATCAAATTTAAACCCTAAACCCCTTAAAACTAAACTCTAAATTCTAATTAGTGAACTCAAACCTAAAATTTAAATCTAAACCCTTAAAAAGGTAAATTTTCAATTTTTATGTTTGTGTTATTTTTGAAGAAAGACATTTTAGTATTTTGTAATATTGGAAATGTCTTGGTATTTTTGGAGTATGGAATTATTTTTTATGGTATTTTGTGAAATTAGTAATAAACAATCTTATTTTAACTTCTATGTTTGTGTTGTTTGTTTTATGTAGTAATGGTTGACTCTCTAATAAAGAAAACACTTGTATGGGAAGAGGAAATGCACAAGTCATTTCTATATGATGATGTAAGTTTTTAATCTATTCACTGCCAAACAAGTCCTTTATTTGAATCTTGTGACTCTGCCTTTTCTATAGGTTCGGTTGGTGAATATATTAGAAGACTATAAACTGACAAGGAAACAACAAGAAGAGGAAAAGAAAAGATACAGGGTTTGTCCACTTAAAAAGCTCTCAGACTTCTTTGCTATCGCGTTTCGAATTTAAAACAAAGTTGTATATGATTGTGTAGGATCAAAAGAAGAGGCAGGATCTTCTAGTAACCAAAAGGGAATCTATTTATGGATCAAAACCAAGTCCAAGAAGAAGCAGTAGCTTTAGAAAGCCAAGTGATTACAGTATTAACAATGGGAATGGTTCAGTGCCTCCCACGCCTCGTAGAAGCTCAGTAGGAACAACAACACCTGACCTTCTTATGACCCCAAGATCTTACTCGGGTCATCATCATCGCCAAAATGGGTATTTTAAAGAAGTTAGGAGACTCACTTCTACTCCTTTAAACTTTGTTGCAATACAAAAGGAAGATACAGTTTCTACAACCTACACTTCCATTTATAGCTCTGAGCCAGACTCGCCTCTCCAAGGCTGACTTTCACTTCCCTTTTAATTTGCACCGGTAAGAGGAAATTATTAGCTTTAACATTCCCTTTACCTTCCGAATTTTAGGTTTGGTTTGTTTGGTTTTTTTGGTTATTAATTTTTTTGTTGAATCGAACCGAACAAAATTTCATTTCGGTTTGGTTTGACACTCAGTTTTCTCGCTTTGGAAATCTTAAATATATTCCGGTTCAGTTATTTCCAATTTTATTCGGTTGATTTTTGGTTTATTTGGTTAATTTTAACAAACTCAGTTCATTTCGAGTTAATGTTTTATAAAATAGAATTGCTCGGTTCATTCGGTTTGTTATCGCTGAACCAAAAAAAACTGAAAACAGAAGTAAAATTTCAATTCTACCGATTCGTTAGCTTTTAATTTAATAAATCGAACCGAATTAACCAAACATCGATCCGGTTAGGTTAAGATGCCCACCCCTATGCCCTTATGTGTCTTTGTTCTTGTGAGGTGTTTTTTGTAACAACTTTGTTGGTTTTGTGCAGAGATATGTGAAGTAATCTTAATAATAAGATGTTATGGTGAAGAAGTGACGAATATGCAAACTTGTGAATACAGAAGGTGACTTGACTTTTAGGAGATATGGAGAGAGATGATGAGTATAAAATAAAAAAGTTATTCTTTAGGGTTATTACAAGTTCTTTTTTTAAAATTATAATCGCAGTGAGAAATACTACTTTTTGTGTAATGATCGTGTGAAAGTGTGTATGGTTTGTGTTGTGTGTATGTATTTGTGTATATATACATATGCTGTTACATTTCAGTAGTGCTTAAACATTGCCATTTCGAAGCACACTTAGCCACATGAATCCAAACCAATGGATTTATACTTCCATCAGAAGCCTTTCTGGTAATGTCAAAGTCATAATGATCTTCGTCTTGGGTTTCATACAAGAATATAAAGCCCCATCAACATTCTCTTTTCATTTAGTATAACACTCTTTTTTCCGTCTTTATTGAATAAAAATAATACATTACAACATTAGAAACCGAGACTTTACCCGAAACCCCGGGAAAGGAAAAGCAACACTAAAACTGGTAGACACAAACACCTCCAGAAACTATAAAAAACCAACCAAAAGGCGCTCAACCAAATTTTGGAACCGCTTAGATAACTCTCACAAACCAAACCAAATAGAATATATTCTCCACGCAAAGCCGACGAGAACACGTCAAACACTACAGCTGAAAGAGTAAGCTTACACGGACGCCTGTCACGGACGACCGATGAACCATGATAACAAGTGGGATCACTATCTCTAAGCGTCTTGGAAGTGCTTGACCAGGAGAGGAAATGGAGCTGGCACTATCATGGAGCTGGATACGGAGGCAAAGAGGGAGCAGGCGAGAGAGCCACAGAGAAGCAAAGAACATATTAGAGCCTATACAAGAAAAACACTTAACCAATCGAAGATCTACACCACCAACAAAGAAAACCACAAAAAAAACCATATCTCAGACCCTAAAGTCTAAGACCACAATCCAGACTAACCCCAATAAAAACTAACACAAACACACCTAGAAACAAAAGAGGGAGGCGGATCCAAAACAAACCCAAAGGAACCCAAAGAAACCAAGGCAGTCGAGACACCCCAACCAACCCTAAGAATCTGAAACGACGCCGGCCGATCGAACGGAGGAACAACTGCTCACCGGAAAATGAATCGAGCAAGAAACCTCTGATGCATGATATATTACATTTTTAGTGCATTTTAACTCTTGTTTTGCATTTATTCTAAGTAGATTCATGTGCATATAGGTTAGTTTTTAGCATGCATTTGCATTGCATTTCATTTGCTCAGGTGTTAGAAGTGGAAAAACCGAAAGCGCGAATCAAAAGGGACGAAAAGGATTCAAGAAGAGGAGGAAACGAGGTGTACCGGTTTAGACAAACCGGTATAAGTGAAGAAAGTGTTTTGAAGAAGAGTAGCGGTTTAATGTACCGGTTTGGTCAAACCGGTACAAGAAAAGAAAAGGGGTATCGATTTCATGTACCGGCCAGGCACAAACCGCACAATATAATCTCAGTTTCCAGACGCTAATATCGGGATGGTGTACCGGTTTGGATAAACTGGTACACGCGATAAATTTTGTACCGGTTTGGCGTACCGGTTTGGCCAAACTAGTATTGGTCTGAAAATTCAAGCTTTGACTTTCCCTTTATGGTTTAAAACCATTTTGAATTGGGTTGACCCAACTGTTTTTGGGTTAACCCAATGCCTCTTTTAGATTACTATATAAACTCTAAACCTAATTTTGGAGAGACTAAGCTTTATTTTTCTAAGAACAACTTTGTAAACCTTTTGATTTTATGCTTATTTGAGTTTGATTTATTGCTTTTGATTGATTTTCTTCTTCTTAAATCTACTTATAATCGTGATTCAACATATTTCTAGTATTGGATTTTTTGTTTTCTCAATGATTAGTGAGTAGTCCCCTTTAGGAAAATGGTTAGGTAGATTAAGGTGATTAGGTGATGGAATGTGATGTTTAGGATTAGAAATCTTGAATCTTCATGTAGTAGATGATCTTAGTGCTAGATTTGACTTGATCAACTGAATCTAGATCATAGGATGAATTATTCATCATGAATAGTGCCCGAAAGGTGTTCGATGAAATGCCGGAACCAATCACTACATGCTAAATGAGATCTAACCAAGAGATTTGTGTTAGTTAGTTTAGTGGTTTAGCATAGATTAGATCTTAATGTTTCATGATTATGTGATTATCCAAGAGATTGTCTTAAATACATGATTAGTGAAAAGATTAGTGCCATGAAAATGGACTAGTCTATTTATGGAATCTTAGACCAAGGATTAGCTTAATAGTTAATATTGAACATCACATGATATCATTTGATTACTTAAATCAATAACATATACCATTTGCTTAACCTTTTATTGTTAATTGCAAGTTTAATTTTCTATTGACTTTTGTTAATTGCCGTAGACTTTTGGAATTGTTGACTTTTTATTGACTTTTTAGTTTATGCATGTTTGAGCGTTTCAAAACCATCCAAATCTTATTATCTTAGACTAGACACAATTCTAATAGGATTAGTGTGTTAAACATTACCTGAAATGGATTGAGTCTTAAGTGTTACATAGACATAAGTAGACTTGAGAATTTTCATATATAAGGATACCCAAGTCTTGTTTATCAATGCCTAAACTTGTTCCTAGTGAAACCTTCACCACTAGTGCCTAACAGGAGACCCCGCCGGAGCTATTACCTACAGGATCCCGCTGAAATCAACATGAACCAACCGTTACCTGAAGTCTAAGGACAGAGGAGAAGCAAGGACAAGACCCAAAACCCGAGCGTCTTTAGATCTACCACCACCAGAGAAAATTCACAAACGACAACGATAACTAAGAGGAGAAGACAAAGGGGACAAGACCCAAAACCCGAGCGTCTTTAGATCTACCACCACCAGAGAAAATTCGCAAACGACAACGATAACTAAGAGGAGAAGACAAAGGGACCAGTCTCGGCGCTGTGAGAGCCGCCGGACCGGTCTGATTATGACGTTGAAGAGGCTTTTCCTTGACGGTGCGCTTAGAGAGAGAAATTAAGTTTAATAACTTTTTTTTATTTAATTTAACACTATATTCCTTTTGAATAACTAACTAGTGTGTTAACCACACATTACACGCATATTAATGTTTAGAAATATGTTTGACAGAATTAAGCCTTATAAATTAAGTCTATGATGTATACGGTCTAGATTTTGTGCGTACATAGAAAAGAAAACTAAAATCTTTAAATTTCTTAAAAAATTATAAACGTAGCAGTTATTACAATAGTCAAATAATTTTATTATTTTGAGTTCTCAACACAAATGAATCTGATACTATAAGCGATATGAGAAAGTGAAAATGACTTACAACCACATACTATTCTTATATTGATTTCAATAGCAATTCTTTTTTGTTCCCCAACAATTCGTTCTTCAAATGAGGTCATGTGGAAAATTGATTTTCTTATATCTAAGTACTACATGATAGCTAAATCTATAATCAACAAATTGACAAATTGATTTTTATCTTATACGACCACATCTCTATCTAGCCACTAACAATAACTATCTCTCATCTTCTTTTTATTTTTATTTGTGCTTTTCTTCATGCAATCTTTCATCGCCGCCACAACAAAATGCTATCAAATTTGTCAACCTCTCATTTCTCAAGTGTCGTGCAGCTTTTACTTCCTCCTAAAGATCATTCAAATGAAACTGTAAAGAACAAAACAAACCATAAAAAATCAGTATTCCTAACAAATGCAGATTTTTCAATTCATTTTTGAACTAAAACTTGTAAATCCATCAACGAAAATGAGCAAATAAATTGAATTTATATATGTGAGATTCTACCACAAATTGGCGATTGTCAGACGAAGCGCATCAATTGTAGCGCTTAACAACGATCTATCGGTCATCGTTTAGTCCGTCTTTGTTGAGAACGTTAGGAGCTTCAACGCCATTTGAAGACGATGTTGTCTGTGGAGAATCCATTATATATATTTTTTAATCTTCTCATCCTCTTCACATTTGATCCTTCCCCCCAAAGTTAAATCCCAAGAGATTTAAAAAGAAAAAAAGATGAAAGCTCATTGGCCATAGAGTCAATGAATTTTTGAAGACAGAAACGCGTTTGATTAATTGTGAGATCCACAAGTTGTTAAGGTAGATAACCTAGAAAAAGAACAAAAATTTTCTATTATATATATATATATATATATATGATTTATTCTAGTTTTGTTTCTCTTTTCACTGTATAGGCCCTAGTATCGCGATAAACCAAGTAAAATAATAATTTTTTTTTGAGATAAAATAAAATAAAATAAAATAATTTTGTCTGCATTATTTGTAAACTTATTAAATTTGATATTAATGCAATTGTGAAATTATATTTTTGGACTGTTCAGGGAACCATATGCCTTTTTTTCTCCTTTGTTCGAAGCGTAATTTGAAAAGAATATTAACATGTAGAAATGGACCAACCTTAAAAACATGATGATTGATGCATGACATTCATGTAATGCAATGTAAGAGTGATGCACAATCAATTAATCACTTGCTTCTATGACTTGAAAGTGACATTATAAAGTTAAATTAGGCATATTTTAGCCATATTGCTTAATTAGTTCACACATCATCTAAAAGTGAATACATGATTTTCTGAAATACTCTCCTACTTTTTATAAAAGCTTTTCTATCAAAAACTTATAATAGAACATAAATAGCCCAACCATAAATTTTATAAATTTCATATCCAAAGTTCAAACAAATAAAACATCAGCCTAAAACAACAAAATTGGATTGGGCTTTAGTTCTAAAGCTCATGTTTGGCTCCGAGCCAAAAATCATGAAACCCTAGAAATTGAGTTAGGTTTGAGAACCAAATTACCATCGTCCGCCGTCAACTGTGGAAGCCACCAGAACTGGACCTCATGCGGCCCGACATAAGCACCCGAAATGACTGTGACTCAGGATGTCTCCACTGTGGAAACCCGTATTTTAGACGAGAATTTTTTTCGTTTTTGTATATATATTT
>OVBE01012528.1:0-12369 GCA_900406425.1 Iberis pinnata
AAAATATATATATATATATATATATATATATATATATATATATATATTGGTGCTTAACAGAGTTAAAGAAAATTAACAGTTGACTAATCTGAAGTCTAATTTGGTTTAGTTTGTTTGGCCAAAAGTAATTCAAGATTTATGTAGCATAAACTGAATATTTTTAAGATCGAAATGGCTTACAAGAAAAATAATATTTTTATGGCTTGAATACGAAAGTTTGAGTATTTTTTTTACATTGGCCATGATTGTTTAGTAGTTTTTAGATTTTGGTTTTTGGATTCTGAATTTTGGTTTTTGTTTTTGGTTTTTAAATTTTAAATTTTAAATTTTGATTTCACTATAGATTCTAATTTTTACAAAATCTTAATTGCTATTATTTTTAACAATATTATTCTAGTGAACTTGTATGTTTTATTTTTTATTGCTTAACATGGTCAAAATAAATATACTATTTTAATATAATATTAGATGACAAAAAGTATACTATTATTTATTAAAATAGTATATTTATAAATAATATATATATATATATATATATATATATATAATATACTCGTCAATATTCAGGTAGAAATAGTTAAATAGTTTACTGCTAAAAATATTTCACAAAATATTGAATAATATATATTTATAATTATTTTATTTATAAAATTATATATAAAACAAAAATGTTCTTGTATAACCAAAACCCTAAATAATAATTAATATATATTCTTTAAAAAAAATTAAATTACAAATTTATATATGTATAATACTTATAAAAACTAAAGATATATAGTTTATTATCAAAATTATGAGGAAGTATTAATTAAAATAATAATCATATAATATTTAAATACACTTATACAAAAGTTCCAGTAATTCAATGTTTTAGAATTGTTTGAAAATAGTTTATAAATATACTTTCCCATAAATGGTTGAAAATAGTATTTATTTTTCTTTGCAAATAAAAACAGTTGAATCCACCTAAGGTCTTAAAAACACCAAAAATGTGGTTCCTAGTTTTCACTTGAAATTTTTTAAAAACACTTGAAAAACGAGTTTCCCTAAAATATAAAGAATCTATTATTCTATTTACAAAAATATGATTCAAAATCTACCTAAAAAGCCACAAAACAATAGAGGCCATTGTTGTTGATATAAATATGAGGTTTTAAGGCTTTGTTAAATTATTCATACATTATTTTTTGTTGTCAATATGGGCCTTTTTTATCTGTTTGTAATTTTTCCATAATAAGTGTCATCTTAGTTGTATTAGATTTAGGAAAACACTCTAGCAGGGTCGACTTCCTGCGTATCAGTCCCGAAACGGTTATCGACCGTATAAATGGGTTCAGGGGCTCTCTTAAGTCTAGGTTTTGATTAAAACCTAGTTTATGCTATCTTTTGTTGGGATTAGTTCTCCGGTTTAGGAGTTTGTATATAGTTTTAGTTGTCATTTACCTCTATGCGAGGTCAGTTACCCATTATGGGTTTGTTGTTCCCCGAGTGGGATTTGTTCTACCCATTGCTGGGTCTTTTCTCTAAATTTAATATAATTGAGATGACAAAAAAAAAAAATAATAGAAATAAATTCTAAAGGCTTTAATATTTATTTTATTTAATGTTTCTCGCGGAATTTAGAACTATTATATATGCAATTCGATACTTACATATATATTTATTTAACTTAGGGGTTTGGAAACAGAAAGTTACATGTGAAAAACATGTGGAATTATTGCAACAGTTCGGAGTCGATTGGGGCTCACTAAACACTTGTTATGGTCGAAAAATTTTAAGAGACGAGACCAGTTCTAGCAACTTTGAAAAATTTCTCTTGCCACTGCCTTAAACACCTCCGAGATCCGAACCTCTTCCTTTGGAAGCTCAAATTTCTGAGTTCCTGCAATGTGATATATCTTTTTTGGAATTTGGAGAGACATTTTGAATTAGCTTCTCAACATTTTGGTCGTGTTGTGAAGATGTTGTCATCGTAAACACATAAGAACCACCGTACCTTCCCTTCAACTCTTTTGGGTTGCCAATGCATTGCAAGCTTCCGTCTACAAAAATACTCAAACATTGAATGGGTTGTGAGAATTATGGCAGTGTGTTGTTTTGCACGCTTGATGACAGTCCACAGGTTCTTTCTCGAGGCTGGATCAAGTCTTGTACTTGGCTCATCCATATAAACTACCTTTTTCAAAGGATAGATACAACCAAATGATAAGTTGTTGTAAATTGTGTAAATTGAAGAAAGAAAGAAAGATGAATTGAATACCTTAGGATTCCCGATTAGTGAAATTGTTACGAATATGACCAAGAATGTTAACTCTCAACTCACCGATTCACTCAATTTCTCTGTTTTGGTACCGAATTTAAAGACACAAGAACAAGCAATTGTTTACCCAGGGTTCACCCTCGATTTGAGGAGCTACGTCCCTGGGGCTGAATCAAATCAGCAATTCACTATACCAATGTCAAAACAAAGTTACAAGAAAGAACTCAAAGAATATTACAGTGAAGAACTCTAAGAATTTCTCAACATCAATCTGCGAAGAAGATGATGATATATATCAGCTCCCACCACGTGTCAAAAATCTTTTTCAATGGTCATTAACAGCAAACCTTCTGATACATTGAGAGTCTTCCTTTTAAACCTTTCTTGATTAATGAACCAGCACAATAACCAACTTAACCAATGCTTGGTTCAACATAATTTGAATTTGATTCATCTCCAAAACAGAGTATTAAGTTAAACTCATAACACTCCACCTTGAATCTGATTCCAATTACCTCAAGAACTAGTGAACCGCTTTAAACATGATTTTAACCTTCAGCTAACAGGGCTAAGAAGCCCTTTTAACCCTTAATTTTAAGAAATGTAAGTGCTGCACTAAATTTACCAACTGGTATTGGTTTAGTGAGCATATCAGCCGGATTCTTGACTGTATGGATCTTCAGAATCTCTAGCAGACCTTCTTCAATTACTTCTCTGATGAAATGGAATTTAACTCTGACATGTTTGGTCCTCTCATAAAAAATATTATTCTTTGCTAAGCTTATTGCAGATTGAGAATCACACCAAACTCCAACTCTAAGAGACTCAAAACCCATATCCTCAAGTAATCCTTTGATCCATAAAGCTTCCTTTACAGCTTCTGATAAAGCTATATATTCAGCTTCAGTAGTAGATAGTGCTACTACCTGTTGAAGTCCAGATTTCCAGCTTACAGTGTTACCACCTACTGTGAAAATATATCCACTGATAGATCTGCTTTTATCAATATATGAGGAAAAATCTGAGTCACAATACCCTTGGATATTCATATCTCTTCCTTTTGTGAATTCCAGATGAAAATTCACAGACCCTTTTATGTATCTCAAGACCCACTTAACAGCCTCCCAATGTATGCTCCCTGGTCTACTCATGAATTGACTGACTAAACCAATAGCATAGGCTAAATCAGGCCTAGTGCTTACCATTGCATACATTATGCTACCTACGACTCTAAGATAGGGAGTTTCTTCTGTATCCAAGCATTCATCTTCATCCCTTACCATAGATAGTTTAAAATGTGCTCCAATTGGGGTTGAAACAGCCTTTGATGATTCCATATTGAACCTACTGAGAACTTTCTTCAGATATGAAACTTGTGACAACTTTAAAGTTCCATCTTTTCTGTTTCTTTTGATTATCATTCCCAGTATCTTACTTGCTTCCCCCATGTTCTTCATGTCAAATTCTTGACTTAATTTCCTTTTAATATTCATTACTTCTGACTTGTCCTTTGCTGCAATTAGCATGTCATCAACGTACAATAGAAGGTACACATGATTTCCATCACCGAGTTGTTTAACATACACACATGCATCTCTGTCACTTCTAATAAACTTCTGTTCCAGCATGAACCTATTGAACCTGTGGTTCCATTGCCGAGGTGACTGTTTCAACCCATATAGTGACTTTTTCAATAAACAGACCATGTGTTCCTTTCCATTCTATACAAATCCTTCTGGCTGCTCCATATACAATGTTTGATCCAAGTCTCCATGTAAAAATGCAGTTATTACATCCATTTGCTCCAGTTCTAGATCTTGATTTGTTACAATTGATAACAAAACTCTGATTGATACGTGCTTAACAATTGGTGCAAATACTTCTTGGTAGTCAATGCCTTCTCTTTGTGTGAATCCTCTGGCTACTAATCTAGCTTTGAACCTTTTAGGTTCATTTTCTGTTATTCTTGCCTTTAGTTTATAGAGCCACCTGCATCCAATAACCTTCACACCTTCTGGTTTCTTTACTAAACTCCAGGTGTTGTTCTTTGCAAGAGATCTCATTTCATCCTGCATAGCACTGTTCCATTTTAACCAATTTTTGTCTTGCTTGGCTTCATGATAACAACTTGGTTCTGCTGAATCATCCATACTTTATGCTGTCAACAGGGCAAAAGCTATCACATCTTCTGTATAGTCATCGTATCTTGCAGGTGGTCTTATTACTCTTCTCTGTCTATCTCTGGCTAACTGATAGTTATTCAAATCAGGCTCCAGTTGTGGTTCAGGGTTATCCTCCGTGTCTTCTTGACCTGTGTCTTCTTCTAACATTTCTCCACCTTGAACTGTATTGTCATTAACTTGTGTATCTTCTTGTTCTTTTCCTGTCTCATAAACCATTTTTGTACCTTCTGGTATGTTTTCTTCTGGTGTCTCTTTGGATTTTGAATCCACAATGTCCTTATAAACCAGATTCTCATGAAACACAACATTTCGGCTAATAACCACTTTCTTCTCTTCCAACAGCCACACCTTATAACCTTTCACACCAGTTGGATATCCTATAAACACCCCTTTTAAAGCTCTTGGTTTTAATTTTCCTTGATCATGATGGACATTTGCTATTGACCCAAATCTTCTAAGGTGGGAGAACCCAGGCTTTCTGTTCAACCAGAGTTCTTCTGGTATGTTATGGTCCACAGCAGAAGCAGGTGACCTATTGATCAGGTAGGCCACAGTAGCTGCTGTTTCTGCCCAGAATTCTTCACCTAGACCTGTCTCATTTAAGAGACATCTAACCTTTTCCATAACAGTCCTGTTCATTCTCTCAGCTACTCCATTTTGCTGAGGGGTATAGGTGCATGTCCTGTGGCGTTGTATTCCTTGTTGTTTGCAGTATGAGTCAAACCTGAGATTACAAAACTCAAGGCCATTGTCAGTTCTTAAAGTCTTTACCCTTTTATCTACTTGTTTCTCAACCATTGTTTTCCATTCACAGAACTTATCAAAAGTTTCATCTTTGGTTTTAAGAAACATTAGCCATAGCTTCCTAGTTTTATCATCAATTATGGACATGAAATATTGTTTACCTGATAGAGATGGGGTAACTGAGGGAGCTCCCCACAAATCAGCATGTACATAACCTAAAATATCTTTTGTATTGTGTGATGCTACATTAAATCTCAGTTTCTTTGATTTGCCCATTATGCAATGCTTACAGAACTCTAATTCTCTAATATCAGATTTGTTAATCATACCTTTGCCTGACAGTACCTTTAGGTTGTTCACACCAAGATGTCCCATTCTACTATGCCACAAAGCTGTCTTTGTCATGTGTTTTTCAGTATTGCAGTTTTCTGCTACAACAGTCTCACCATTGAGTATGTAGAGTCCTTTTGTTTTTGTTCCCATTAGAGCCAATCTTTTATTCTTATAGAACTTTATCTTACCATCTCCACCTTCATGTTTACAACCTAAGCTATCCAAAACACCACTAGAGATTAGATTTCTTCTGAGATTTGGCACATACCTAACATTATGAAGAACTCTAATACTGCCTCCTTTTGTATCCAAGTGGATTCATCCGCATCCCTCTGATTGTACAGAGTGATCATCACCAAGTAGAATGGTTGTGACTCCATGTGGATTGAAGTCAGCAAACCAATCTCTTCTGGAAGTCATGTGGATTGTGCATCCTGAGTCTATAATCCAGACATCTTTTGCTTCTTCCACATTCATGTTCAAGGCTTCAGAGAATATTAATTTCTCTGTGATAACTCAAGCCTCCCCTTGTTCTTCACTTTCCATCTTTCTTTTCCGTGCATAACAGTCTTTCTTGAAATGGCCTTCTTTGTGAAAGAACCAGCATTCACGCTTGGTCTTCTTTGGTGATTTGCTTCTGTTCTTTCCTTTGTTTTTCTTGTTATCTTGATTTTGATTTCTTCCTCTCTCTGAGGTGTACAAACTTGCAGCTATGTTCTTTTCTGCTTTCAATGCATCTGACAATTCTCTTTCTTTTGATCTAGCTGCAGAAATAACTTCCTCAAGTGTTATTGTATCTTTACCATACTTAAGAGTATGTTTCAATTGATCATAACTTGCAGGAAGAGAACTCAAGAACAAGATAGCTTGAATCTCATCAGATACATTCACATTTAAACTACACATTTCAGCCACAATCTTGAGAAATGAATCCACATTAACATCTATTGAATTTGATGCATCAGATTTAAACGTATAAAACTGAGATTGAACATGTATACGATTTGGCAGTGATTTTGGTAAGTATATACGATCTAATGCAGTCCACATTGATGCAGCAGTAGAACACAATTTAATTTTTCTAAGCACATGATCTCCTACATTCAAGATTATAAGATTTCTTGCCTTTTCATCTCTTTCCAATTTCTCTGTATCTTGAGTTACCTGAGTTGTAGTTCGAGAAGGATCAGTTGATTCTGACCCTGTTTCACCTGGAATACTTACAGTGGTGACGATGTCGAAGTTATCACTCAAGAGAACATCCTTCAAACCTTGATTTCCAAGATGAGCAGTCATCCGAATCTTCCATAGAGAGAAGTCTCCAGTTCCGTCGAATCGCTCCATCTCAACACGAGTTGAACTCATCTTTCCACCACCAAGTAATGCTCTGATACCAATTGTTACGAATATGACCAAGAATGTTAACTCTCAACTCACCGATTCACTCAATTTCTCTGTTTTGGTACCGAATTTAAAGACACAAGAACAAGCAATTGTTTACCTAGGGTTCACCCTCGATTTGAGGAGCTACGTCCTTGGGGCTGAATCAAATTAGCAATTCACTATACCAATGTCAAAACAAAGTTACAAGAAAGAACTCAAAGAAGATTACAGTGAAGAACTCTAAGAATTTCTCAACATCAATCTGCGAAGAAGATGATGATATATATCAGCTCCCACCACGTGTCAAAAATCTGTTTCAACGGTCATTAATAGCAAACCTTCTGATACATTGAGAGTCTTCCTTTTAAACCTTTCTTGATTAATGAACCAGCACAATAACCAACTTAACTAATGCTTGGTTCAACATGATTCGAATCTGATTCATCTCCAAAACAGAGTATTAAGTTAAACTCATAACAGAAATGGCTACACTTAACCTTCTTTTCATACCTCCACTATAATTTTGAGCAGCAATTCCTCCGTATAATAAGTTGACGCTCTTAAGAGACTCTTCTACAGCCTAGTTTTATAATACCCATTCATGAATTTATCATACATGATTCACAAATTTTGGATTAATACAATAAGAATATATATATATATATATATATATATATACTTGGTTTAGCTTAGAGCCTTTGAGATTCTTAAGTCTTCCGTAAAAGAGGAGATGTTCCCTTCCTGTCAGTGTCTCCCATAGCAAGCTATTACATTACCAAGTAAATAATTAATTTTGAGTTGTAAAACTGAAATAAAATGAATAAAGAATTGTAATTGTAATTGATTACTCATGTTGTGGGCATACACCCATGTTGGTATATATTTTGTCAATATCGATGCATATCTCTAAACCTTGAACAAAAGCTGACCCTGAAGTTGGTTTCACGAGTCCAATCATCTACCAAAGAAATATATATAGATATAAAAGTTTTATAATTCAATCACAAACTAATTAAAGCTCAAACTTTAGGTAGACTAACCATGTTAATGAAGGAGGTCTTGCCAGCACCATTAAGGCCTAACATGCCAAAGCATTCTCCTGAAGACACAAATCTTTTCTTTTTTAAACGAAAATATATGCTTTGATTTCAAATAAGGAAAGGCGACAAAAAAGGTGATTAGGTTTTCAAAAACCTAGCTTCTCCACCACGGAGCCGGCGACCACCATGGCCTCTTCCATCGGCAACACCATTGAATTCTACGAACAAAGGGGAGCATCCTCCAACTCCAAACACCAAGAACTCTGCAAAACCTAGCTGGGCCTCGATTGCGGGCTCTCTTTCTTCCTCTCTTAAACACCATCCGATCCCCGTCTCTATCACTGATGGCGCTGCAGTCGTTGATCTTCCTGAAGAGATTCTCAATGCTGGGAATAAATTATGGAAAATTTTCCTCATCGGAAAGTTCTTAGAAACTGCACCACACGTTGCAAAGATTCATGTTATCGTTAATAAGATTTGGGCTCTTAGTGACAAGACAAAGAAGATTGATGTCATTGTTTTTGATTCTACTACAGTTTGTTTCCGTATTACCGATGCTGCGATTCGTAATAGAGTTCTGCGTCGGAGGTTTTGGAACATTGTCGCTGTACCTTTAGTAATCATTGAATGGAACCCTATCGTGGAACCCACGCTACATATTCTCACCTCACTTTCATTGTGGGTTGATTTCAAACAAATTCCCGCTCAGCTCTACTCTGAAGCAGGTCTCGGGTTCATTGCTAGTGCAGTGGGGCATCCAAAACAACTTCATCCTTCTACCCTTGCTTGTACCTAACTTGACCGGGTAAAAGTTTTTGTTGAAGTTAATCTCACGAAGGAACTCTCACACCGGATTAAGTTCACATCCAAAACTGGATTCAATGCAGAAATTGAGGTGGCTTACCCATGGCTACTGTGAGAGCTGAAACTCTCACACCGAAAATATATAAAACTTGCAGAAGATTTGCTGAAAATATTTGTTTATTGCTTTTTCTCTGAACTACAATTGTGTTTTTGTGTTACAAATGAGAAAAAATGAGCCCCCTTCTACATGAGCACCCCCCTATATTTATAGTCAAACTTACATTCATTAGGCCTCTTAATGGCATTTATTGCAAATATTCCCTTTTGAATCCTCTGTGTAACCGCCGATTTAGCCATAAATTCGGCGTGATTCGCGGAGGTGGGTGTGCTGATTCACGGAGGTGGGTGTGCTGACTGCTTCTGTCCGCGCCGAAACTGTTCCCCTCTTCAGCACATTCACTAGCACATTTCGTCAGCACATTTCACCAGCACATTTCGTCAGCACATTTCGTCAGCACATTTCGTCAGCACATTTCGTCAGCACATTTCGTCAGCACATTCCGTCAGCACATTCCGTCAGCATATTCCGTCAGCATATTCCGTCAGCGCATTCCGTCATGGGCTTACTTTTCTGAAATGGGCTTAGGAGGCCCAATTACCTGTCGGACCGGGTTAACTTCCAAAAACCCGACCCGAGGGAATTTATACTCCCACATTTTGCCCCCCTAATCCTGTTATGGAAGTTTCCATTACAGGATTTCAATTAGCTCGAAATTTGTGCTGTTAATCTGATTCTTTAGCAATCATGATATTCTGGAGATTGCATCTTCGGGAGAGAATCGAGGGCCGCATTAACTTCCTTCCATAATTAATCTCCTGTGATTTCTTATTCAAGGTCACTCCTCATTCTTCTGTTGGGTTTTGTGCGATTGAATCCCTTAAGAAGATTTCCAGGTAAACTCACTTCACAATTCTCTCGTAGAAAATTTCTTGGTTTTAATTAGTCTTTATTCTCTCTGGATTTGCTTTTGAGTGTTCTTCGCGTTCTTGCTTGATTTCTCTGCTTTGATTCGTTTTTCAGTGACTTTAGCCCTGAAAAACAGTTTTTTGGGTGCTAACTCCGATCTTTTTGGATCAAAGTGTCACTTTTCTTATCTGTTCTTCATTGTTCTTCAAAGAATTTATTTTTCCAACAAGTTTTAGAGGAAAACTTTAGAAATCATTCATTCTTGATCCAAAAGTTTTCGTTTTTCCTTTGGTGAAATAAATCCCTTTTTTATATATATATATATATTTTTTTTTTTTCTTTTTGGGGAGAATATCTTCTTTCCCATTTCTTCTTCTCTCCTTCTCCTTTTTCTTTCTTCCCCTTCTCTCTTTTTTCTTGATGAATTCAGACCAACCATCACCGGCCCGAGCCGAACCGAGCATGCCGTATGCCGGGTTCCGAGCTGAAACCGATTCGCCAAGCTCCGAGGGCCGAGCCAACCCGGATTTGTCTTGTGCCGAGTTCCGAGCCGAATTGAGCTCGGTGCGCGGTGAGGGCCAAACCGAGCTGGGCTTGTCGCGCGGGGA
Source organism: Iberis pinnata (assembly GCA_900406425.1). Classification (NCBI taxonomy): domain Eukaryota; kingdom Viridiplantae; phylum Streptophyta; class Magnoliopsida; order Brassicales; family Brassicaceae; genus Iberis; species Iberis pinnata. The sequence goes on from OVBE01012528.1 coordinate 10,323, forward strand.
GGGCCGAACCGAGCTGGGCTTGTCGCGCAGTGAGGTCCGAGCCGAACCAAGCTCACCGCAGGTTCCTACCTGAGCTGAAATGGTCTTGTCGTGCGGCAAGGTCCAATCCGAACCGAGCCCACCGCGGGTTCCTACCCGAGCCGAAGCGGACTTGTTGTGTGGCGAGGTCCAAACTGAACCGAGCTTACCGCGGGTTCTTACCCGAGCCAAAGCGGACCTGTCGTGCGGCAAGGTCCAAGCCGAACCGAGCTCACCACGGGATCCTACCCGAGCCGAAGCGGACCCCGAGCCGGAGCGATCTTTCTCCTCGCCAAGCCGGCATCCATCTCTTAGCTCACCTCGCAGTGGATCCTCCTTGGCTCGCCTTGAACGGAGCTTATTTCTCCCGACCCGGCGAATATTTGTCTGAGCTGAACTTGGGGTCCCCCAAGCCGAAGTCGCCATCCGAGCCGACATCTTCCTCTCATGAATCGACCCATACGGAGGTTATTTCTCCTTGCGCGAGCCGTGCTGCATCGTCCAGCGCGTGCTGCATCCTCCAGCGCGTGCTCCCCCGAGCGGATTGTTCATCCTAGCTCGCCTTCTCCTCGAGTCCTTGACCAGCTTCCCGTATTTGGTCCTCACCCGTATTCCAGGTTATCTCTAAACAAGTTGGTAGAGTTACGGAATGATTGTCGCTTGCCGAGGGGCGTGGAGCTTATCTCTCCGTCTCGCTTAGAGAATCCTGAGGTAGTTAGGGACGGATTGTGTTGTGCGTATGGGGTTTTCTTCAAGGAATGTGGACTTTCCTTCCCCTTGCCGGAACTTCTTGTTCATTTATTGCATGATCACGGAATAGCGCTGGCTCAAATTTGTCCGAATCTTATTCGCACCATAGTGGGTTTGCAAGTGCTTGCGGGGGAGATCGGGTTCGAGCTTAACGTCGAATCCTTAGTTCGTCTTGAGTCGATACAAAGGGTTCGCGATCAACCCGGTTTTTTCTACTCAATGTCGAACCCTCGTTGTAGCATTCTTTCTGGTTTCCCGAAAAAGACGAAGATTAGAAGCGACTATACTTTTACTTCCCCGTAAATGAGTTTACTTTTGGTCATCTTTCTCACCTTGCGGTTTTGGATTGGTCTCCGGAACTCGGTTAGCGGAATTGACTTAGGATTTTGATATTTTGCCATTGTGATTGATTATATCTTTTGTGACTTATGTCTTTTATTTTCTTTATGCAGTGTTGAATCAGAAGAAAGGAAAGCTCCCTCAACTCTCCCGCACTCTTGTGGATTTCATTTGCGCTTGTAGCACGGCAAAGTGTTGGTGGGAATCGTTCACTCTGATTAGGATCTCTGAATCTAATCTGCGTCTTGGAGTTGCTCGCGAATCTCAGCGTCCGCCCACTCCTAACCAAGCTTCCGGTTTGCTCGATTTTTCTTTTTTAAGTTTTTTTTTTTTGCACATGCATCCATTTTTAAGTAAAATGTTTTGTTTCAGCTCCCCCCCGATACTCAGGATATCGCGATGACTTCCTATCGTGCCGCCAGGAAAGCCAAGAACGCTGCCGCCCAGGATACCAACATATCGGCACGTCGTGAAGCCCCCCCCTTGCTGCTCCTTCCGCCCCTGCTGCTCCTCTTTTCGCAGGTACGAATAAGGGGTCCAAGAGAACTGGGAAAGCTCCGATGGTGTCGGCCGACCCTTCAGCTATCGCGAAGCTGGGTTGCCGACTCGTCATCGCTTTTCCCGCTGCTCGGGGTTCCCCTTTGCCTGCTGAAGGCGCTCCCTCCTCGCAAGGAGCTTTGAAGAGGAAGCTCCCTGAACAAGGGAATGCAAGGGGCGACGGAAAGAGGAAGAAATACGACTGGGGCTTTGACTACAAGGCGAACAAGTCGATCGTCGCGGACGCGGATTCATCCTCACACCTCTTTCGGTATTTCCGCTTTGAGGGTTGCAAGGTTCCGACAATTCCGGATCTTCCTGATGAGGTTCGAGACCATTACAAGAAGATTTCTAGAAGCGTTGGAGAGGTAAGTGCGACCCCCCCCCCCCCCCTTTTTTTTTT
>OVBE01012530.1:0-13326 GCA_900406425.1 Iberis pinnata
ACCGAAATATAAATATAAAACGAAAAAAAAATCTTGTCAAAATACGGGTTTCCACAGGGTTCCAACAACATCAACAAGGAAGAGCACTTCCTGGTTTCACCTCTAACCTACCTCGAGCTCATCCTTCCAACATAGAAGCAATGTTTCAACAACTTCTTCAAGGTTAAGCAAATAGTGCAATGGAAACGTCTAAGAAGTTTGGTGAACTCCACCACAAGATGGACTCCTCATTCAACACCATATATGCAAAGAATAAAGTTTTGAAATCAAGGATTACTGCTTTGGAGAGCAAGTCTGCTACCACTTCTGTTTCTGCTCCAACCACAAACGGTCAACTTCTAGGAAAATCAATAAAGAACCCAAAAGAGGATGCACATGTCAATGCCATCTTCTTGGGGAATACCCATGACCTTTCTTATCCCACTTATCCTACTAATTTCACAGATGACAGTGTCGTTCAAGTTTGGGGGGGGGGGGGTTTGAGCTCAAATGGGGCTGNGGAAATGCATATTTTGAAAAAACTGATTCTTTGACATGGACAAAACCAGAGTCAGCTGCCAGAGTCAAGCATGTTCTTAGTGAAAGCTATCTGTTTCAAAGGAGAAGGAAATACCTTTTGTTCCACCGCCTTATATTCCAAAGTTGTCATTCCCATCACGGTTCAAGAAGGAGATAATGGCGAAATACCCAAAAATCTTTGAGAAATCCATGAAGGAGGGGGAAGCTCAAGGGGTGTTGGTACCAAACGATGAATGCAATGCATTAATAGCGGAGAAGCAAGAAGATCATGACTCACTCACTCTATCATGTTCACTAGGATCATTGACCTTTAACAAATGCCTATGCGATTTCGGAGCTTCCATCAACTTGATGCCCCTTTCTGTTGCCAAGAAGACGGGGTTCAATGAGTATAAAGCTTCCAACATATCTCTTATTTTGGCTGACAGATCCGTCATCAACTCTCATGGACTTTTAGAGAACTTTCCCATCAAGATTGAGAGTATAGAGATACCCACAGACTTTATGGTTTTGGATATGGACAAAGAACTAAAATATCCATTGATCTTGGGAAGACCAGTCTTATCTACGGTTGGAGCTGTGATCAATTTCAAAAAGGGCAACATCAGGTTGAACATAGGGAATGGTCCAAAGATGATCTTCAACATCAAGGACAAAACAAAGAAGCCTACAATCCAAGGTCAGTTATTCTCTATCAAGGAGATGAATGAGGACAATCATGAAGATGGGTACTCAAGCAGCGATTCATTGGAGGATGAGTTGGAGAAGGACTAAAACAAGGTTTCAAAGTATAAAGAAGAATTTGGGGTTTTCAAAGAACCAGATGCAAGAGTTTTGCCAAGGTTAGAGGAAACAAGAAAACATGGGATAATAACTGATGAGAGAAAACTGCCAATTTCATGAGAAGCAGATTCTGAGCTCGAGCACCAGCTTAAGCACATCCCACCTCAGAGACCTACTTTGGGCATGACCTATTATGAAAACAGTTTTGAGCCTCAAACCCCAACAATAGACCTCAAGAGTGGTGACCAAGTGTTTCTGCTCAACCCAATGCTTGAGCACTATTCAGGGAATGTAAACCCAAAATTCTCAAGGAACTTCATAATCAAGGAGATTCTACCTGATGGAGCAATGATGGTAGGACAAGTCGAGGAAGAAAGCTTGGTGAAGGAACCTCAGTTCTCCTTGGAGAACTGTCTCAGGGTTACTAGGATTTAAATAGGAAATCAAGCTTAGTGACTTTAAACAAGCTCACTTGGGACGAAGTCCCATGTTTATCCTTGTACATAGTTTTTTTTCAAATTATGTTTAGTTCTTCGTTTAATGCATTTAAGTTTTTTTTGGTTTTGATGTTTTAGGTATTATTGATCATATTATGAACACTTGGGCACAAGGAAAAAAGGATGACAAGGTCGATTTAGAGAAGTCATGAGCCAGCCCAAACAAAACATTAAATGACCGAGTCAAAACTTTGATGCTTGGGTCGATTCTAAGTCAGTTTGATCGAGTCTTGATTGAGCCACCACGCCAACCCTTTGATCGATCCAAGGGGAATTTGTGATCGAGACGTGACAAGATTCAGGCCAAGCCGGATGAGACGTTGATCGAGCCAACACCAACGTGGTCGAGGCCACGTCGTCTTGATTAAGCCATGCAACGGTCTTGATCAAGCCACAGAAAAGTCATGACCGAGCCATTGCAACATTTTCTAATCGAGCCACAATAAAAATCTACTCGAGCCAACAGAAATTTTCACATCAAGCCAAGAAAATGTTATCGAGCCGTCAACTCACCTCCACCATCCTTCTTGTCTCCCCACTTGTCCACCATCTCTCTTACACCTCCACTACACACACCAAGACAAAGAAATTTCTTCTCCATGCTTTTCATGATTCCCTACCAATCTCATCTCCCCCACATACCTCACCCTTATGTCTCCTCCAACTTCTTCATCCCTTACTGAGGTCATCTTCGAACGACCATTGTATAAATCCGCTGCATTTGCATATGTTTTGACTATCTGTTTATATGTGTGTTTTCTGCTTTTGTTTTCTGTCATTCTCCTAAACACTCCTGAAAATTTGGATTACACAAGAGACTGTGTAATTCGAGTTTGGGGGAGGGTTTAGGAGCTATCTAATAAAGTTTTTGTTTTTGTTTCTTGATCTCCATTCATGCATATCATCTAAAGCATAAAAAACCCATAAAAATCTGAATTTTTTTTTGAAAATCGTTTTCAAAAAACAGAGTGTTCATGTAGTTGCCTTTAGGTTGTTAGGGTTATAAGTTTTTCATCTGCATCTGCATAGGGAACTCGGATGATAGTAACCTTGTAAGTATGATGTTTTCTTAGGTAGTATCAATTCTCTGGTTAGGGAACTCGGATGATAGTAACCTTGTAAGTATGATGTTTTCTTAGGTAGTATAAATTCCCTGGTTATTAGTTTTCTAATGCATCAAGATTAAGTCTGAAGTAAGACTGCACCATACTTGGAATGTGAAATTGCATGATCCTTTCTTTTCTGAAGCATGTTGTGATATGAAGTTTACCTCTGTTTATTAGAACCTAAAATTGACGTTTAATTATCATGTTTGTGTGCTAGATTTGAACTCATGGACAACATATACATATTTGGATTATCTTTTACCATTTAACCACTCTTGTTAATTCAAGTAGACTCCCCACCCTTGAATCTTGCCTTCTTCCAAGCCATGAATTTATTACTGAGTGTCAGGTCTTTTATGGAATGAGCTTGGTCAAAAGTGTTAGGTTCGAACTGACAGGAATAGAATCTCATGTAGTTATAATGTGGTGATATTGAAGATATTTCTTCTGGAATGAAGATAACGACTAAAAGATTGGGATTGAGCTTAACGCATTTGTGGATCTAAACATATAAGATTTGCGAGAGGATATTTTGGAAAAAGATATTCCGAAGGAGATTTTAGGCTAGATAAATATTGTTGGGGATATTTCTTCTATGGTTTTTCGAGTAGGTTATATAAAGAGTCAAAAGTGTTTTTGTAAGGCTAACACATTTGATCTTTATTTTTACAAAGTTTTACATTCAGCTTTCAAATCAGAGAGTTGTTTTAGTGAGTATTCTTGTGCTTCTAAGGGAATCACGGGTTGAGTGATTTCGATTAGTAAGCTGTTTGTTATTAAACTTGTAGGTAACAATCTTAGAGTGTTTAGGATTGTGCAAAACATTTTTGAGTTGAGTCTTTGTAAGAAAGAACAAACAAATAAAGAATTGGTTTTTTTGTTTTAAACAAAGTGTTGATTAGGTTATTAACCTCTATAAATTTTCAATTGGTATCAGAGCGGATCACTAACTAAAGGATTTTGTTTATCCTATAACAGGTGAGATCTTGTGCAAGTATGGAGAATAATCAACAGTTTGTGATGATAAACAAACCAATGATATTGGATGCTGACAATTACGGTTACTGGAAAGTTCAGATGACTCAAGTCATTCAAAGCATTGCTATGGATGCATAGATTACAGTTGTAGAAAGATGGGATCCACCGATCAATCAGAATGAGGAAGGTGAGAAGATACAAAAACCAATGAAAGATTGGACCGTGGTTGCAAAGAGTGTAGCAAAGGCCAATTTACAGGCACTTACAAAAATATTCACCTCATTGCCAATTGATGAATTTACTAGAGTTCAAGGTTGTACGAGAACTGGCTGTGTTAGAAGATCAAATGGAAGTGGAATTGAGAAGTCATTTGTAAGCTGGAGTGAGAGTGATACTGAAGATGAAAAAGAATAAGGAGATAATTTGAACAACTTTGTGTCTTTTCTTGGAATCATTCAGGAGGATGAGAATGATCAGAATAATGATTCTGATGAAGAACATAATCTCTTGAAGAAGAAAACATAATTCTAGTCGAACAATTGATTTTGAAGAGCAATGAAATCAAATGCCTGACAGTAGTAATTGAAGGGATGATCAATGACAAACAGGAACTACTGGATATGTTGAATAAAGAGAAACAAAAGAATGAACTTGCTGAAGGACGGCTACAAGAAAAGTTGAGAAATATTAAGATGCTGAGCAACATAACAAAAGACTTGGACAAGCTTTTGTCTATTGGGAAGATGAGTGAAGATAACTGGGGTTTAGGTTACAATGGTGGTAATCAGTTCAAGGAAACCAAGTTTGTGAAGAGTCAAGGAAGTCCAGAAAATACTCACTTCAAGCGTACACAGACAGCTAAAAGTAAATCATATAAGAGAATTGATAACGTATCAGGATGTTGGTACTTTGGAAAACTGGGCCCTTCAAGTACTATTGTCGTTTGTTTCTCAATAAAGTCTCATCCTTATTGAGGCAGAGACGAGTCTACAAAGACAACAAGCAGCAAAAAAAGGAATGGATCCGTAAAAATGATGTATATCCAGAGATGATGAAAGTGTTTCACCTTATCACACTAACTCAAGAGGAACATATTGTTTGCAATGTGGCGTTCTAGGTGGAGGCAGAGGAAACTGAAGACTTATGGTATTTTGATAGTGGATGCTCGAGGCATATGACTCGAGTTCAAGGAAAATTGGCCAAGTTTAAAGAGGTATCTGCAGGAAAGGTTTCATTTGGTGATGGATCTAAAGGAAAAAATCATAAGAAAAGAAATGTTGGTGGAAATGAACCAGAACTTGCAGATGAGTATCTGGTGGATGGACTCAAACTTAACTTAATCAATATCAGTCAGCTATATGATGAAGGTTCAGAGGTTAACTTCACAAAAACAACATGTAAGGATGTCAATGATGTGGGAGTAATCACACTAGAAGAAAAGAGATCAGCTAATAATTGTTACATGTGGAAACCACGAAACAACTGTCTGAGTGTGAGTCAAAGCTCTAAAGAAAAAATGTGGCATCAGAAGCTAGGTCATCTAAATATCAGAACACTAGTTAAACTTGTTAATCATGAGGTTTTTCGAGGTGTTCCAAAGGTACAATCTTCTGAAACATTTGTGTGTGGACCGTGTGCACATGGGAGACAAATCAGAGCATATCACAAGTCTGTGCCTGACGTGAAATCCTCTAAACCACTAGTGTTGGTACACATAGATTTAATGGGACCCATACAGGTTGAAGTCTCACTAGAAAGAAGTACATTATGGTAGTAGTTAACGATTTTACTCGATATACATGGGTTAGATTCTTGAGAGAAAAATCTGATACTTTGGAAAGCTTTAAAATTTTGGCATTACAATTCAAGAATGAGAAGTGTGGAATCAAGTCAATACGAAGTGGTCATGGAGGGGAGTTCCATAATGATTTATTTGATTTATTCTGTCAAAATCATGGAATTGTTCATCAATATTCAGCACCTCGAACACCACAACAGAATGGTGTTGTAGAAAGGAAGAACATAACGTTGCAGGAGATGGCAAGGGCAATGTTACATGGTAATCAGGTTGCCAAACACTTATGGGCTGAGGCAATTAATACAGCACGATATATCATCAATGGAACAAACAAGACTCCATATGAGATATGGAAACGAAAAACTCCAAGCCTGGGATATTTTCATGTCTTCGGATGCGTTTTTACATCCTTAATGATAAGGATCATCTTGGAAATTTTGATTCCATGAGTGATGAAGGATTCTTCTTGGGATATTCAGGAACCAATACCACTTTTCGTGTTTTCAACAAACGCACAAACATGGTTCAGGAAACTGTCAATGTGGTTTTTGATGATTATTCAAGGTCCAGGATGATGATTCACAAGATGACAGACAGTCTGGTGCAAAACAAGATTCTGGTTTGTCCCATGATGACATAATTTCAGCGGTTTCAACTCCAGGCTCAACAGTGCATTTACATAGGAATCACTCCAAAAACGATGTTATTAGTGAGATTTAGGGGGAGAGAATCACAAGAGGAAAGCAGATAGACTTCAAACAACTAGATGTTGGACAACTGTCTGATCTATCATGTTTTGTGCCTTTGTGTCTATCGTGGAACCTAAGAATCATAAAGAAGCATTGGCAGATGATTTTTGGATATCAGCAATGTAGGAGGAGTTAAACCAGTTCAAAAGAAGTGATGCATGGGATCTAGTTCCAAGACCTGATAATGTGATTGTGGTTGGTACTAAGTGGATTCTTAAAAACAAAATTGATGACTCATGAACCGTTGTCAGAAACAAGGCTCGACTTATTGCACAAGGATATTCTCAGGTTGAAGGGATTGATTTTGATGAGACATTTTCCCCAGTGGCTTGTCTTGAATCAATCAGATTCCTGTTTGGTATGGTATGTGCACTTCGATTCAAATTACATAAGATGGATGTACAAAATGTGTTTATAAATTTGATCCTCTAAGAAGAAGTGTATGTAGAACAACCTAAAGGATTTGAAGATTCTCAACACCATGATTATGTGTTCAAACTCAAAAAGGTGTTGTATGGGCTGAAACAAGCGCCTAGGGCGTGGTATGAAAGATTAACAATGTTTCTGGTTAATCAAGGATATGAAAGAAGAATTGTGGACAAGACGATGTTTGTGCTGAGAGAAAAAAAGGATCTAATCATAATGCAAATCTATGTTGATGATATTCTTTTTGGATCTACAAAGGATCAACTGGTCAAGAAGTTTGTTGAAAGCATGACCAGTGAATCCGAGATGAGTATGTGTGGTGAGCTTACCTACTTTCTGGAATTACAAGTTAAACAAACTGAGGAAGGGATTTTTGTTACTCAAAGTACGTATGCAAGAAATCTGGTGACAAGGTTTGGGTTACAGACTAGCAAGGATGCAAAGACTCGAATGGGAATGAATGAGAAGTTTTCCCGTGATGAATCATGTGAAAATGTAGATACTAAGTTGTACAGGGGTATGATTCGAAGCCTGATGTACCTCACAACAAGCAGACCAGACCTGTGTTTTGCAGTTGGAATATGTGCTCGATATCAAGCTAAAACAAAGGCATCTTATTTAGCAGCAGTCAAGAGGATAATCAGATATGTGAAGGGAATATCCAATCTAGGAATTTATTTCACAAAAGATACGAACAAGAACCTAGTGGGGTATTATGATGCGGATTGGGCTGGGTCATTGGATGATCAACACAACACAAGTGGAGGATGTTTTTTCATGGGAAACAATCTCATTACCTAGCACAGCAGAAAACAGAATAGTGTTTCACTATCGGCTGCAGAAGCTGAGTACATAGCATTGGCAAGTTGTTACACACAACTTTTATGGATGAAACAGATGTCTGCTGACTAGGGTATGAAATTTGAATCTTTATTGGTTTTATGTGATAACAAAAGTGTTATAAACATTGCTAAAAATTTAGTTCAACACTGTAGAACCAAGCATATAGACATTAGGCATCATCTCATTAGGGAACTGACTGAGGAGAGACTGATTGTAATTGACCATGTTAGCACTGAGTTACAACTTGCTGATTTATTCACAAAAGCTTTGGATTTTAATCAATTTGTTAATCTAAGAAAATTTATTGGTGTTTGTGAAGTCTAGTTTGGTCATTTTGTGTAAAGAACAAGTTATTGTCTTGCATATGAGTATTGTTTGTATAGAGTGATAGGAAAATCAGAATGTTGTTTGTGTCGTACATTGTGAAAAATAGCTACATGTCATGCCGTTCTAAAGTGATCAAGGTTAAAGGGCTGTAAGTAGTCATACCAAGAGGTCAAAGAGCTGGGAAGATCAAAGTGATTGGGAAGTTACTTTAAAAAAATGTAGATGTTGAGAATTCAAGTGATGCATTTGCAAACCTAATCACTCGGTTTACCTAATAGGTCAATCAAAAGAAAGGAAAACATATAGAAAAAATCAACAATATGACTCTTCAAAGGAAATTCCAGCTGCCTGAAGAATGGTACTTACAAACAGAGACTTGAAACAAATTCAGGATAAAGGCATGACAGAGTGAAAGCTAGTCACAATGTCACCAAACAGAGGTATGAATCACAAAAAGAATATCTCAATTAAAACGTTTGTCTAACTTCTCTAAAAAGCTGCTGGCTGAACATACTCACTCATGCTATTGTTTTTTAAGTTTTCTTCCCTTAAATATGAAAAATGTTCAGACATGGTCAAAATTGCATTTCTGGGTCACTCATGAAAGTTAGTCGGGTTGGAATATGTCTGATTGGTTGATTAAAATCAAGATTCTGAACTTAGCCATTGTTTATCAGATATGATTTATTTGTGTGTTAAGTGTTTTTCAGGCCCACTGAGCCCATATGAGTTCACAAAAAACAAAGCATCTCAGAAGATGGTTAGAGATTCATGGAATATTAACAAATGAGAAGTTAAAGCGTTGTTTGTTAGACCGTTCAAACTACCTTTTAACACATCTTAATCTCATTCTGAACAACACTTAGGGTCAATCAAAAGAAAGGAAAACATAAAGCAAAAAATCAACAATATGACTCTTCAAAGGTCAATCAAAAGAAAGGAAAACATAAAGCAAAAAATCAACAATATGACTCTTCAAAGGAAATTCCAGCTACCTGAAGAATGGTACTTACGAACAGAGACTTGAAACAAATTCAGGATAAAGGCATGACAGAGTGAAAGCTAGTCACAATGTCACCAAACAGCGGTATGAATCACAAAAGAATATCTCAATTGAAACATTGTTTGTTAGACCGTTCAAACTACCTTTTTAACACATCTTAATCTCATTATCAACAACAAAAAACTACAATGGAAGATTTTCTTACCCATCTGCAATGATTCTTACAAGCTGGAGGAATAAATCAGCCAGTTATCCATTTACCACCAAACTCGCCTACTCAACCTATATTATCAACCGAAATCGAGTACCAAACGCCGACTCCTAGTCTCAACGATTCATTGACCCCAGTCAACACATGCATAATCATGACTATCTTCAGGGTCCGAATCTACACAGCTCCTCGTATTGAAGAAATCATCGATGATGACACACTGACCATAAAACAACCAAGGGAAGATGAACAATTTCAACCATAAGAGGATCAAGCACTCATGAATGAAGCATCGCCAGTCATGGATCAGCCACCTATGACGGTTCAGTCAAGGTTCTGAACCAACATCTCTGACAAAGGAATATGGGCTGAAAATGGAAGATGATTCGCTTACTGAGCTCGATCTAGCAAATAAAGTTGCACAATGTGAACCTGAATTAGCCATGGCAGATGTGTCATAAGTATATGACATCTTGATTCTTGAGGAAGTCAAAGGGACCAAGCAGCCAACCAATTCAGAACGGGCATCTCGATTGTGAAAAAGAAAACAAATCTTGGTAAAATCAGAAGTGGAGGTGAATAAAGCGAAGAATGAGCCTAAAACCCCTATCTATGATCGCACAAGATTTGCGTCTAGAGTTACAGAACAAAGGTATGGTCTAGTTTCTAGGTTGGATTATCTTGAGGAAACTGATGTAGTCTTTAAGGCCGATAGTATGGTTAGGAAGATGGTAAATGAACCTGGTCTTCTCACTATGGTTGAAAAGATAGGATCTTATGTGGAGGAAATAGTATGGGAGTTCTATGCGAACTTTCCCGCATATAATCAAGATTATGAGTCTGTCCGTATTCCCATCAAGGGTTGGGTATATGAGTTGTCACCTTCCCGGATCAATACTCTGTTTGGGCTTCCTGAGGTAGATGATGTGCACAGTCGCATTCAAGTAGCTGTGATAACCAATGACATGATGGCTTCATTTCTCAGCAGTGGATCTATGAACAAGTGGATGTTACTCAATCTTGTTAGCTTCACTGACGATTTTTGTGAGATGTACCGTATCTGCTGTAGAAATTGGCATCCTTCTAAGAATGATGGGTACATGCATTATGGTCGTGCAATAAATGTTTACAAGATCGCACATAATATCAATTTTGGTAAGATTATATTTGATCACATAGTTGGTCATGCCAAGTCTCCAGAGTCCAAGTTCTTTCACCCGTTTCCAGGATGATCAGTCTCTTGATTAATGATCAACATCATGTTAATGCACTACCTGGAGCAGAGCCACTGGCGGTTGTTGAACCTAAAGAATCAAAGGTCATACTACAAAAGGATAGCAAGCTACCCGGTCCTTCTAAAGTGCCCAAACAAAAGGCTGGTTCACCAAGAAATCCAAATCAAAGAATGTTGCTAAGGCCACTCCAAAGCTCAAATTTAAACAGGAAGGGGAAGCTTCTGCCTCAAGCTTGCGCAGAGCAATGACACTGGCAATTCATGTGCTTCAGAATGCACTGGATGCAGATAAGTGTTTCTAGCTAATCCTAATAGTGATAATCTTGTTGTTTCTAACCTGATGTCACACAAGCAGGGAGAGAAAATGATGAAACGACTGAATCTGACTAAGGAATGAGGATCAAAGATTCAGGGGAAGATGAAGAATTTTTAGTTTTTTCGGTTGTTTTTCCATTTTTAGAACTTTTGGTGTGTTAACTTTTGAACCCGAAACCAGTACTGTTGTCTTGAATCTTATTTCTTTTGGTAGTTATGAATGGTATTGTCATTTGGCTTACTCTGTTCAGTTGGTTAGACCAGTAGGTTTGTGCTTGTGGCTGTTTGGTTTAAGTGACAGGTTTAGACGAGTGCTTGTTTATGATATCAAGTTAAAAAGGGAGAGATTGAAAGTGAAGGCGAAATCAGGAAGTTGATTGACTTCAGGATCTGAATGCAAACAGGGAGCTGACAAGGGACTAGGAGCATGTATGTCTTAGCATGGTTTTCTGAAGTAAAGCTGATGTGGAAATATTGAAGATATTGCTTATGGAATGAAGATAACAACTAAAATATTGGGATCGAGCTTAACGCATTTGCGGATCTAAACAAATAAGATTTGCGAGAGGACATTTTGGAAAAAGATATTCCGAAGGAGTTTTAGGCTAGAGAGAAATATTGTTAGGGATATTTCTTTTAGGGTTTTTTCGAGTATGTTATATAAAGAGTCAAAAGTTTTTTTGTAAGGTTAAAACTTTTGATCTTTATTTTTACAAAGTTTTACATTCAACTTTCAAATCAGCGAGTTGTTTTGGTGAGTGTTCTTGTGCTTCTAAGGGAATCATGGGTTGAGTGATTTAGATTAGTACGCTGTTTTTTTATCAAACTTGTAGGTGAAAATCTAAGAGTATTTAGGATTGTGTAAAATATTTTTGGGTTGAGTCTTTGTAAGAAAGATCAAACAAATAAAGGATTGGTTTTTTTTGTTTTAAACAAAGTGTTGATTAGGTTATTAACCTCTATACATTTCCATGCAACATAGTGATATATTAGATATATATCAACATGAAGAGATTAGTGCGTTAAATGTATAAATTGACTTCTCAGTATTTGAGTCTTGACATCATTATTTTGGTGGATTATTGTTTTGAATATGTAAGAACACTTATTGTTTCAGAGAGTTGCAAATGTAGCAGAAGAATAGTTGATTAGATGAGGAAGAATTGTTCCAGACAATCCTATAGCAATACTTTATATATTGTTTCAGAGGAATAAATAAGAAGAATAAGTAAGTTCGTGATTGTTTTTGTTTTAAGAAGAAGAAGAATTTGTAGAAGAAAAATTCATATGATTTTTTTGTTTTTTAGAATCTTGGAGTTTTTAACCATCTCTACTATTAATTGGGAAGTATTATTTGAAAAAATCTTTATTTTGTAAACATTTACATGAAATGCTATTAGTTTTTAACTAAACTCTCAACATTCATTAAAGGTAAAAGAGACTCAAAAAACTTCCTTTAAAATCTCAACTACCTCTTTATTTGTTATTTTAAATTATTTATATGATAAAAATCCAATAAAAAGAATTATTATTTAAATTTCGTTTAAATATTTTATTAACTTAATTTATCCAAACTAAAATTACATTTTAATAAAATTATTATAATAATACAATAGTAAAAATATTTAAATTAACTAAAATAATAAATTAATTATTTTCTTAATATTATAATATAACGAAACATGGAATATTATTATATATTTGTGCATTACATGAAAGCTAATTATGTAATATTAATATCATGAATATAAATTTTACCATAAAGTTTATATGTTACTATATACATTTTTATTGAATTATTGACATTTTATCAATTTACATATTGTTTCTAAACTTATTTTATTTTTTATGATATAAAAATAAGAATATATATATATATATTAATTTATTAATTAGATAGATTATAAATTTATTGGTCAAACCATTTTAATTAACAAAAAAATCTTAATATTATTTTACTCACTTAAGTATAGGTTTATTACATGGTCTAATAAGGGTAACAAGGAAAAAAAATTTATAACCTATGTAAAATTCATTAAAAAAATCAATTTAATTTGATGTATTCAATTATACGATATTATAAAAATATGATGTTGAACGGCATAGGAACAATGCTTTTAAATTATGATTCTGACATCAAAATATAATATACAATAGAATGAGTTAAACAATATTTTGATATCTATATAAATATATAGAAAGTACATAAAACATAACACACCAATAATAATAATAATAATTTTAAATATAGATCATTATATAAATCACTTATAAAAATATAGTGTGTTGCGGGTTAAAATTGCTACTTCTAATCTAAGATCATGAATTGTAACAAAAATAAAATATCTAAGTCTTATAATTTCTTTATAAATAAAAAATTTACAATAGTTTGATATAGTTAATACATATTTTAAAATTTTGATTGCATAGTTAATAGCAAATTAATGTTGCTAAGAAATGTGAACATAATTATAAAAATTATTTGGTTTAACTAAATAGTACTTGATATACAACATTAACATATAGTTAACTTTCAT
>OVBE01012531.1:0-13326 GCA_900406425.1 Iberis pinnata
TACCTATTGTTTAAATTTGGGTAACAAAATTATCTAATACTTGAATATGCTTTCGCATTTACAGATAAATACCGGTTAACAAAGAGTAGATGTAGAATTGGGAAAAAAAAAATTAAACTATTATAAGAGATACGAACAATTTGTAACAAATTAACTTTACAGAAAGATCTATTTAAAACTTTGAAAAGTTACATGTTTTAAGAAAAAAAACTCAAGTCTTCTAAAATTTACATCTTTTAGGAAAAGACTCAACTCTACTGAAAGTTATATATCTTGGTACTAAACGTATCTCGTTGGTCGTTTTGTAAAATGAAAAAGAATCCATGAAAAAAATATTTATTGTTTATGTCACTGTTGAAATTTGGACAAACAATTTACTTAAGGATTCATGTTCTCTTGTTATTGCATCACAATTACATATTTTGTTCTTGTATTTCAGCCTAAAACTTTCACCAGAATCAAAGATTATGAGTCTCATCTCTCCACCATGTGAACACTGTGACTTTGTACAATATAAATCGATCACCTGAAGATGTATTGTTCTAATATGTCTTCGAGTTCCTATTCATACTGATTTGTAATTTAAAAAAATTTTAAGGGAATACAAAGTACAAACCATTAAAACAATAAGAAATTAAAAGCAATGAAAAATTCATTGTAATGCTTGAATTTACTTATTCGATCATATGTCCCTGGTAACATCGTCAGTCTCACTTATTCTGAACTTTCGCAAAGTCTACTCCCATGACCCATTTACATCAATATTGTGTTGCTTTTTTAAACCATATGTCATTTAACTGAGATAAATCAAATCATGAATCAATCACCAACGTTTGTAACTGAAAATGGTTAGAAATCATTAAACTCAATCGGATCCATCGTTTAGAAAAGCATAACTTTACTGCCAAAAGAGATGTACATCATCCGTTATTGCTTCCCTCACTTTTTTATCTTTCCGACAACGTTCCATGTCGACGACGAGAGGATCAATGATCAGAAGGTTTGAAATTGAAAGAATATCGGAGTTTGAAACGATGGTACAGATCGTGACCACCGTAATAGTGGTGATTACAGTTAATTTTTTTCTTCGGGGAAGGGGAATAAGAGATGAGGCTGTGATGTATAATTTTTAATTGATCGTTTGTTTCAATTAAATTTGGGATGATCTATTTAAAAACTTTGAAGAGTTGCATCCTTTTGAAATACACTATTTTACCAAAAATCACTCCTCACATATAGCCAATTAAAAATAGTATTTTGTTTTTGTGTTTTTATTAAGAAGAAAAAGAAGGACAACTAAGAAAGAGAACTCATCTTTTTAATATATATAACTTTCAAAAAACTTCTAAGAAAAACTACTTAACTGAACTTTTGACTTTTAATTTCTGAATGGATATCATCAGCCAGTTCTCCCCACAAGACAACATCAATAAGTGTATAATTATTTATATATGTGTCTAAGTTTTTAAAAATATAATTTATNAAAAAATAGTATTTTGTTTTTGTGTTTTTATTAAGAAGAAAAAGAAGGACACGTGTCACTTAACTAAGAAAGAGAACTCATCTTTTTTAATATAATATATAACTTTCAAAAAACTTCTAAGAAAAACTATTTAACTGAACTTTTGACTTTTAATTTCTGAATGGATATCATCAGCCAGTTCTCCCCACAAGACAACATCAATAAGTGTATAATTATTTATATATGTGTCTAAGTTTTTAAAAATATAATTTATGAATGTCTTTGACAAATGAAATAATTTTGTGTCTAGAAAATTTAATAACTAGACAACATTTACGTGAATATGGCTATAAAATAAAATTTTCAGCTAAACTTTTATACATTATATTTTCAAAAATATGACTCGAAAATATAATGAACTAAAAATTCAGAAATACCCAAGATACTTATGTTAAAGATTAAGAAGTTTTGTTTGACCATCATAAGTAGTGATATTATTAACTTCATTCATCCCCACAACCTCACCAATAATATTTGCAAATTATTAAAATTTTAAGAAGCTATTATATATATCCAAGGCCTTTGACACAGTTGATTGGGACTTTAACATCTCTATTTTGCAGGTCATGGATTTCCCGACTCAGTTTATTCACTAGGTTTGGTTATGCCTCTCCACCGCCACATTTTCCATCTCCATTAATGGCGATCCTAAAGGCTACTTCCCCAGTTCTCGAGGAATTATAAAAGGTTATGCTCTCTCCCCTTATCTGTATGTGATTGCTAATAATGTCTTGTCAAAGCTTCTCGATGCAGCCGCTTCTGCAGGTCACTTCGGGTATCATCCTCGTTGTCGTGAGATAGGTCTCACTCACCTCTGTTTCACATACGATATTCCAGTCTTCTCTGATGGCCAGCCCTCTTCCCTACCTAGTATCTTACAGGTAATGGAGAATTTCGGACGTGCTCCGGGCCTATATGTCAACATTCAGAAGTCCTCTATTTTTCTCGCTCGACAACCACATCCCGCAACTTCGCAACTTATCGTGCAGCTCGGCTTCAGACAAGAGGCGCTACCTGTTTGCTTTCTTGGTCAACCTTTGACAACTAAACGCCTCTCTCGTAATGACTACCTCTCGCTTGTTGATCGTATCCGTACATGTATGACTGCTTGGTCTGTGAATCTACTTTCTTTTGTAGGCCGATTACAATTGATCAAGTTGGTCATTGTTAGCATGGTTAACTTCTGGTAATCAGCTTTCCGTCTACCTAAATGCTAAATGCTGTCTGCGTGAGATCAATAGTCTATGCAGCAACGTCCTCTGGTCGGGATCGCCAGCAAATCATCATTTTCCAAGGTTTTCGGGCATGATGTCTGCAAGCCGCTCGCTGGCAGAGGATTAGGCATTTGCTGTTTTGAGGACACGTCAATTGTGTTTTCTCTTTCCCTCATTTGGCGTCTACATGCTCATAACCGCTCCTTATTGGCTAACTGGATACATAGGCATCTTCTCAAGGATCTACCTTTTGGGACACCTCACTTCCTGATCGCGATTCATGGATATGGTGTAAGCTCTTACAAGCCCCCCCCCCTTCTTGCGCGCCGGTTCATTCAAAAACGCATTGGAAATGGATGCCATACTTCATTCTAGTACGAGACTTGGTCCCCCTTGAGTATTTTGAGTGATATTTGCAGATCCTACGAGGTTTTGGGAATTCAATATCCCTCGTCAAGCTATTGTACCTGATGCGGTTTCGAACCAAAGATGGCGTTTGCGTCATCCCCGAGTTCCAAGACTGCGCAAATTACACGAACAAATCATCCAAATACTGTTACCTCAAATGCACTTGGGTTCGGATCAAGCTCTCTGGAACCATGGCAGTGATTTCAAAGAATGGTTCTCTTCTGCCAAAACATGGAAACAACTAAGTCCTACATATCCTATCTTACCTTGGACACAAACTATTTGGTCTCAATCTGTTCCTCGTATTGCATTCATTTCTTGGCTTTTTTTTCTTGACAGGCTGGCAATAGGGAGGCGCATGCGTAGCTTGGGATGCATCAGCCTTGTATTATATGTGGGGAGCCCGACAAAACAAGGGACCATTTATTTTTTTCATGTCCATACTCTTTTACGATGTGGTCCAACCTTGTGACGCCATTACTCTGCCATCGGCTTACCCCGGATTGGTCAGATACTCTTCGTGCTTTACGTCACTCATCGCATACTTGGTTCGATGAAATTCTCCTCAAGCTTTGCTTCCAATCCACAGTATACCACATCTGGCGTGAAAGGAATGCTAGGATCCATGACAGAACACCACTATCTCACAGCTGCCTCCGGAACCGCATTGTCCGAGGCATCATTAATCGACTCACCAGCCTTCAGTATAGCTCGTCATCACCACATCATCGTCTTCGGGATTGTTGGCTAGCCATATATTCCAAGCCTCATTACCATGCTTATGCTGACTTCTGGCATGTTCATATCTTCTGTCGTTCTTAGGTAGTGGTCGAACATTTGTACTCTTTTTCCTGTTTCTAGTTTTATCGTACATGTTTTCTAGATTCAGGTTTTAACGAGGCAAACCGAGATCACAATCCTCACCTAAGAACCCCTTTCGGCCATCTACTCCACTTGTATCCCAACTCCACTTTTCTCTATCTGCTCTACCAAGTCCAGTTTTTTTAATTTCACATTTACATTGTACATAACAATCTTTTTTGTCAATAAATTTAATATTTCATTAAAAAAAAGCAAAAAAATAATGTACCAATGCACTTCGCGAGAACATAAAATTTTGAACTATTTGAATATATGTATTTAATTATTAAGTTTACACATTCAAGTTTGTAGATTGGTTGATGTACACAATAAACCTTGTATATGAATCAACAATGTGTGTTGGATGATAAGACTTATATATAAAGAAATAACTCTTCTTTATTAGATTTAGAAAAATCTCTCAAAACCTAAACCTCTCAAATCTCATAAACTCTCATCATAAGTTATGTCACAACATTGACATCTCTTTATATAAGAATTCTAGTTCCTATTCCTAACACACTTAGGAAACCTATATTAAATAGGAAATCCTATTAGTTTAGATAATCTCTAATATTTAGATATCCCCTAAATATATTATCTAATTCTAATCTTCTAGAATCCTTATTTCCTTTTCTTATTAAGCTTTCTTCAAGCTTAAGTCAACATTCTCCCCCTTAAGCTTGAAGTCTTTTTCTCCTAAGTTTTGAATCTCCCCTTTAAGCTGGATTTCATCCCTCATGTTACTGCCTTGAACAACTTGCACAACTTGTCTAGCTTTCATGGCTTGGCTACCCACATGATTTGTTGCCAACAATCTCATGGTGAAATTACAAGTAGAGGCTTTGTTTCTTGACTTGTAGCAAATGATCATTGCAATAAGTAGCGCAAGTCGTACATTAAATTCTTCGAGCTTGCAATGCGTGAAGTAAGCAGCAAGGTCTTGCTTCCTAACTACATCATCTTCCATCTCTCTTTTCTTAATCTCCATTTTAAGACCAAGGACGTACTCTTTAACGTTACTAACCATTTCCTTAACCTCCTTGAATTCTTCTTTGTTCTCAATTCCATCAAAATCAAATTTCTCACACAAATTACCTCCAACCTCTTCTTCTTCATCAGGAACTGAAGATTTCTTCTTCAAGTCAACCATCTCTTTGAACTCCTTTAATTCCTCTTCATCAATTTCAACATTCAGCTTTTTAATTTCATTAGTGCTCAAGACCAAACCACCATAGCCTTTAACATCTTTGTAAGCCGATTTATCATTGCACAAAAGACAAAACTTTGTAAGACTAAACAAGCCCACTTCTCTAAGTTTCTTTTCTTCGCTAGTAACTGAACTTTTCATCTTCTTTTCATCATCATCACCTTGTTCAATGCCTAAGAATTTGAAAGGCCATAACTTTAAATTAATTGATTCCCCTTCTAATGCTCTAACAAACGAGCTTATCTCATCCATAGTGTAAAAGACAAGGGTAGATCGACCCTTCTTTTCACATGAACACAAATCTTCTAGGTGTTTAAGACACACATAATCTTTAAGAGAGTACCACTTGCAGCCAGAAGCCGAGAGATACAAATCATAATAACATGAAAAACATTCTCTTTCACAATTCAAATCAAACCCCTCCATCTTTACTGAACTCTGAGAATACCTTCCAAGAGCTGTAATTATTTCCTCTTCCATCCGTAACCGAGCCTCATCTTCTTCGGATTCACTCTCATCCGAAGAGAAGAACTTAACGTTTTTGTTCATAATCGAAGGACCATTTTTCTTTACCTTAATTGTCACATCTAAGAGGAATTTTCTTTCTTCACTTGGATCTCCAACATCATCATCATCTAACTCAGACTCTTTTTCGGAATCTTCGTCGTCAATTACACCTTTCTTCTTAAGCTCTTCTAATCGTTGGAGATCTTCCCGCTTCCCGTTGTACTCTATTCTTCGACCGTAATCCTCATTGATTTCGAGGCCTTTATTCTGAGAAGAGTTATCGTCATTGTCAACGAACACGTCCGGCGGCATCTTGCTGCTAATCTCCCTCTCTTACATATGAATCCTCTACTTTGTGTAACATGTAGCTCGATTGGTATATGCTCTTGGGTGTTTTGGATTCCTTTTGATCGCTTCTGTCCAATGTCTAACAATCTCATAATACTTCTGCTCCTTTAAAAATTGATTACCTTTCTCATGCTCCTTATCATCAACCTCTGGTTTCTTCTTACTCTTTTTATCTCCTTTAACTGAGTTTTCATTATTTTCACTAACTTTCACTTCTTTCTTTAGTGAATGACGACTCCATGGACGAGGAACGTTCGCATCTCCAACTTTATGAGCAATCTCAACAAAGATTCTAGAAGTATCAAGGTAAGATTTGTTGAAATACTTAATAGCTTCTTGAGCTTCATGTTCACTACGAAATCCAATAAATGCAAATTGTCTACTTTTACCATCATTAGATCGCATCAATTTAGCGTTTGTGATTTCTCCTTTCGGTGAAAAGACATCATGAAGTCTATCTTCTGTCACATGTTTGGGTAAATTCTTCACGCATATTCTCGACACTTTTTTATCAATTCCTTTGGATGTTTTTGTCTCTTTGTCAAGAACGAGATGGACTTCTGATATTTCACCGAATTTGATAAAATGATCCATAAGGTCTTCTTCTGTTGCAGTGTAAAGCAGGTTACGAACAAAAAGGCGACCAGTGTCAAGAACATCATTACTATCAGCTTTTGATACTTGAGCTAATTTACCATCAGCTTCTAACTTCATAGTATCGTCATCAATTGGAAAAACACGGACATCAGCTTCATGGTCGTCTGCATCAACATCATCAGCTTCATGTTTATCACTATCAGATTCGCTATCATCAATATCTGAATCCAACACATTTTTCTTCACCCTACTCTTAAAGTACTCCATGTCAGAAACATCATCATTAGAAGCAACAACTTTCTCCTCTTTAGCCTTTACACTATATGATGATTTTTTTAGCTATTGGCTCATCAATTTTCTTCATCAACACCTTCTCTTTACCGGTTTCTTCACCGGTAGGGGCAATCGACATGTCATTAGACAAGATTTTTGACTTGCCACTCTGCATAACTTCAAGAAACTCTTTATTTTTTTTCTTCTGCTTCATTTAGTCTTTCAAATGTATCCAGGTTACGATGCTCTGTAANTCGGTAGGGGCAATCGACATGTCATTAGACAAGATTTTTGACTTGCCACTCTGCATAACTTCAAGAAACTCTTTATTTTTTTCTTCTGCTTCATTTAGTCTTTCAAATGTATCCAGGTTACGATGCTCTGTAAGATCATTATGGTAAGTTTCAATCACATGTTCATAGTCTTTAGAGCTCTTGGCCATATTAGCAGGAGCAGTTCTTTTCCTAGTTAAAGCTATGGCCACCATCGAGTTAAGATGGTAAGTATGTGAACCATCCTCTTGTTTTGTTGCAGCCATTAAGTGACTCTTCTTCTTTGATTCTCCTCCCATATCCTCATGATCAACACTTGATGATCTTGTCCCTCTCCTTTCAGTAGAAGATAATGGACGAAAACTCTGGCCACTGTCCTTAGAAATCTCGTCGTCTTGCCTTTTAAGAAGACTTTTACTTGGCTTATCTAGATAATAACCCTGATCGGTTCTACCACTTTCATAAACACGTACTCTGCTTTGCATCGTAGTTTTTAAACGGTGTCGATTCAGCTGTTTGCAAAAATATTTCCAGCTTTCCTCATTTAATCCAAAGTTGAAGTAGTCACTAATATCAACTTCTGGATATCTCGAGAACTTTTCTTCAATAACAATTCCTAAATAAGCTAATTTTGATGATATCTCAGATAATTTCCCAACAAAAACATCAATCGTTTCTGAACCTTTCATGTTTAGACGGTCAAACTCTGCCATCAACGTCTGAAGTCTTGCTTCTTTGACCCTGTCTGCTCCCACATGTCTTGATTTGAAAGTTTCCCAAACTTTCTTCACTATATCTAATTCGCCTACTTGCAAAATTAGTGTTTCAGGTATGTTCTGAAACAGTAGCGTTATAGCTAGGTCGTTCTTTTCAACGTTAGCTCTTTTATCTTCTATGATTTTCCATACTTTATGCATCCGTAACGTGATCTTCATTCTTATGGTCCATATCGTGTAGTTTGTCGATATCACCATCAAACATTGAATCGATGAGGATCCAACGTTTCTCAAACAAGTTTGTGTCTTACTCACGTTATCCATGCTTGATTACGTGAGTCATCTTCTGTTGATCCGGTTGAGTTTTCACCTTAAGGCTCTGATAGGTCTCGTATAAATTTTGTGCAGAGTTCGTTTCGTGCAAATTCAGTGTAGAATTCGTTCCGTGCAAATCTCGTGCAGAATCTTTTCGTGAAAATCTCGTACAGAACTTCGCCTTAAGATCTTATACCAATTGTTGGATGATAAGACTTACATATAAATAAATAACTCTTCTTTATTAGATTTAGGAAAATCTCTCAAAACCTAAACCTCTCAAATCTCATAAACTCTCATCATAAGTTATGTCACAACATTGACATCTCTTTATATAAGAATTCTAGTTCCTATTCCTAACACACTTAGGAAACCTATATTAAATAGGAAATCTTATTAGTTTAGATAATCTCTAATATTTAGATATCCCCTAAATATATTATCTAATCCTAATCTTCTAGAATCCTTATTTCCTTTTCTTATTAAGCTTTCTTCAAGCTTAAGTCAACAATGTGAACAATGGATGGAATTTTAGAGAAGACAATTTATACCATGAGTTAGAATATCATTCGTCTATAAATCGAAATTAAAGGAAATGTAGATGATAAATTTTTCCAGAGAAGGTGAGATCAAGAGGAATCTTTTATAAGCTATGGATGGAATTTATACCTTATCATCAGCCAGAAGAATATCGATTCCGGTAAATTCTTTTGATTTATCTTTTTTTTTGAAAATCTCCATAGACGGACAACTCAAACTCTGATTTCACAGGGTTCAATTGTTGGTCTAACTTATAAAATTGGTGTAAAATCAAGCATCATATTTTTCAATCCGTAGATACGAAAGTTCCTAAAATATGAGAGAAATACGATGAGAGAAACACAAAAATGTGTAAAATTAGATGATTAGAAAGAAAAAACTATGAATAAGTGACTACCTTTTGATCAATGTTTCTTATGCAAAGGAGAGAAAATGTGTAAGTAAAAGAAAGAAGCGAAGAAGTAGAAAAGAGGAAATCATTAGTTTCTGAAACTTTTAGGATATAGAGAAGTTTCTAAAAGATTATGGAAGATAGAAGAGGAAATTTCAGGATTGTAAAAATAAAAAATCAGAAAATATATATAGGGAATTTTACAAAATAATACCATATTGTACACAATTTTTATACAAAATACCACAAACCAATGGGTTTGTGATAAATACCATAATACAAGTACAAATGGCATATGACAAAAAATCTAATAAGCCCATGCGCAAGTGTGGATGCTTTTGGCGGGAGTTCTCTAATGTAGCAGTGCATTTATGGCACTTGATGATGATTAGATGTGTGTAATTATGAGAAAAAAAAAATCCAACAATAATTGCATATTGGTAGAAGTTCTTCCACCGCACTCACCAATTTTTTTTTTTTTGGATTAATGACATGTTTTTCAACTTACTTTGCAAGAAAACGAAATGGATTAGTTTTGGAATAGTTAATGGACCAAAAATAAGTAATGAGCATACTTGTTCGTGTTTTGGATTTTGATTTTTTGGTCTTGAACAACTTGAAGCGAATATGTCAATACAATCTGGTAGTTGGATTTTTGGTATCTTGTGAACAAGTTGATGTAGATAACTAATTGTAGCTATGTTGCAGTGATGGAAGAATTTATGTTAGTGTGTAATGGACAATTCATAGAAATACGTAATGGACGGGAAAAATGGACAACTTCTTGTAGACAACTAGTCTCGGTAACGTTGCAATGATGGACGAGTTTTTGGTTTGATATTTGATAGGACTTGTTTTGTTTTTTTAGGCGATCATAAATGGACCATAATGTATTGGTAATAGCTGGACAGTGGGAGTGTCTAGAATGTTGGACTTGACATTTCCGAGTTGCTAAAGATATGTACGAAAAATATGTTAAGCTAAGGAAAGAAGAAGGATACTCTAGTTTCATTAAAAAGATAGTGGAAGACTATGGTGGGAAGATAAGTGGTTAGTTTGAGCTATTGGCATAAGAGCTCGGATGTTATTTTTACACAAGCGAGGATGCCTTCAGTTTCAGTTGATAGCGATGACAGTTTATCCAGATTTAGAGACACAATGTGTGTTACTGGTGTGAATTTTTACATGTCCATTAAGGAGGCCAATGATGTGGACAAAGCTGGAAAAGAACTGGTTGTTTTTCGTCAACCGAACTCTAACATTGATAACACTGTTGAGATGTTAGGAACATACGAAGATGAAATATTCCTGGAGATCGTTAACCAAATGGAAATGAGACACAAATAGTGTTCTACAGCAGGGGGTGTGCATGGTGGTCTGAAAGGAGGTGAAACTGCTACGGGTAGACATAACTTGTGCGAATATGGACAACAATCATCTGTTTATGGACATAACTTGTGAGAATGTGGACAACAATCCTCTGTTTGTGGACATACACGTGATATGTTGGACGAAGAAATTCGTAAAAAAATGAAACTGTGCTGGAAAGAACATGTCGTAGTTACCGAGAATAGTGAAATAGGAGAAGACAAAAGTGATGATGAAGATGATGATTTGTATGATAGTAGCGAGGAGCCAAGTGAATATGATTTTGGCTTGATGAGAGAATTAATAGATAGTGATTATCCTACAAAATGGGATCCATATGCGTTTATATATACATATGTGAATAACAAAGTGGATGGTGAGTGTAAAATACATTAGTTATGACGTTGTGTTTTAGCCCCTTTGTAATGTCTGTTATTGATATGATAATTGCGTAGGTGGACATGGTGCTGGACGAATATCACACGTAGATATTGATGTTCAATGCAGTGGACAAAATGATTTTGAAATTGATAGAAAAGAGGGGAATGAAGGTATGTATGCGAATGTGTGTAGCGAATTTGGTGCTTTGATCGAGTCTTGTGGAATGCATGTTAAATAGTTGTTCATGTTTTGAAAGCTTCTAAGTGTATGGTCATTGTGTTGTTAGGTGCTTTAGTTGGTGTTAGAAACGCAATTTCCAATGGTGGACATGTTTCAGACATGTTAACTAAACCAGGAGCCAGACCTGTTGTCCATGGTAATAGAGAATTGAAAGGTCATTTTAAGGCTATCTTTTTATATAAGGTAGTTGTTGACGAGTTTAAATATCAGCTGGTGGTGGACATGACGCTTGCTTAGTTGGACATAGTGTTGGGCGGGTAACACATTAGGAAGGCAAATGACAGTTAGAATCCTCTCACAAGGAGAACATCGTGTATGTTTGTTCTAACTAAATTACCCAGTGGACAAAAATTATTTAAGAATGTGTTTATAGTACATTAAATGAGTAACAATTATTTCTTATATTTAATACACAGGGTGCAGCGCGTGCTATCCCGAACTGCACAACGTGCAACTTGTCGGGCCATAATAGGGTGAGTTGCAAGAACCCTAATATTATGGCTATATCGTTTTAGAATATATTTTGGCTACAATATATCTTGGCTACCAAGTATAAAACCAACTGTATAGGTTTTTTTACTATGAAGATGTATTTTTTGTAACAATGTATTGAAGAGGTTGTATTACCTTACAACTTCGTTTTTATAATGAAGATATATGTTGTAAACGATAACCTTTTCTGTGGGGTGTGGACCATATCATATTCCTTAATCATTTCCTGGTTGTCCACGGTGTCAGCTGGTAGCGTTGATAACCTTTTCTGTGTGGTGTGAACCATATCATATGCTCTTTCATTTGGTCCACCAAGATTAAGGCTTTCGTTGTGGACATGATTTTGACCTGGTCCAATAACTTTTGTGGACGAATATGGTGGAATTTGGTTGACAATGGTAGCACCAGTTCCTGTTGACACCATGGACGAATCTATGTGTGCTTGTTTCTGGTGGACATGATTTGCATTTGGTGGTCCCGTGGATAGCTCAATGTGAGATTGGTGGACCGTCTTGTCGGTTCCGTCATCTATTTGGTCCATCGATGTTGTCGCTGTGAACGTCCTGTGGAAATTCTCTATTCTGTTTTCCGGTGACTGCTCGCCGGTCTGTACTCGCTTTACAGTACGACTCAATTGTTCGGTTATCGAGCCATCTCGTCTTCTCTGCACTGAATTTTTTCCACCGGAATTATTTTCATGTGGAGGGTTAGTCGTTGCACCGGTCGAGTTTTTAATTTTCGCCTGAAGCTGCTTTCGCATAGAACCAGACGACGACTTCTCATCGGGCTTCTTATCTTCGTACTTCAATGCGTCCACCAGTGGTTTTTGAGGAAGTTTCGTCGGCATTTTGCCTCTGAGCCTCTTTGAGGTGAGTTTAGAATTTTCTGATGACATGGTGTTAACGTCTGAAAAAATCGCCGGATCTTTCGCAGATATTTTTTACAGCAATAAAGAGAGATTTGATTTTAATTGGTTTCTAAGGAAACTGAAAACGTGTGTCAATATTTAATTTTTAAAAGTACTTTAACTTTTCATGGTTTTATCGTTTAAAATTAAAAGGGAAAAAACAAAAGTTCTCATCTACAAAAACGTGTGAAGAGGACATAATCTTAAACTGTGATGATGTGCAATATGACATTGGCCATAAACTTTGTATTTTATGGTAACTAGTATAATTTT
Source organism: Iberis pinnata (assembly GCA_900406425.1). Lineage (NCBI taxonomy): Eukaryota > Viridiplantae > Streptophyta > Magnoliopsida > Brassicales > Brassicaceae > Iberis > Iberis pinnata. The sequence goes on from OVBE01012531.1 coordinate 12,836, forward strand.
CTGATATATATATGGTGATGACTTATGTGTCAAAACGAGAGGAGATAAGTTTTAAAAAAACCGACTTGTGAATTTCAAATTATACTATATAAAAGAAAAAGATAGGAGTTTCTGAGACTACACACGTCAGTTTTCTAGGATTGCCTCCCTTACTGCCACGTCAGTGTCAACAATAGTTTTAGAATTCAATAGTTAATGTTTCTGATATTTNAAAAAGATAGGAGTTTCTGAGACTACACACGTCAGTTTTCTAGGATTGCCTCCCTTACTGCCTCGTCAGTGTCAACAATAGTTTTAGAATTCAATAGTTAATGTTTCTGATATTTGATCTCCTTGGCTTCCATATTATTTCTATTAGCGCTTCTTCATCTTCTTCCGCTTATATTCGTAAATTCATCTCTCATACAGAATCTTCAAGCTCTCTCTCTTCCAGGGTTTGCTACTATTGAGATTCTTGATTATTAGATCTTTCCCACTATTCCAACAAAAAC
>OVBE01012532.1:0-13326 GCA_900406425.1 Iberis pinnata
CAGCACAAATTTCGAGCTAATTGAAATCTTGTAATGGAAACTTCCATAACATGATTGAGGGGCAAAATGTGGGAGTATAAATTACCTCAAGTCGGGTTTCCGGAAGTTAACCCGGTCCGACAAGTAATTGGGCCTCCTAAGCCCATTTCGGAAAAGTAAGCCCATGACGGAATGTGCNCGCGGACAGAAGCAGTCAGCACACCCACCTCCGCGAATCAGCACACCCACCTCCGCGAATCACGCCGCATTTATGGCTAAATCGGCGGTTACACAGAGGATTCAAAAGAGAAAATATTCGCAATAAATGCCAATAAGAGGTCTAATGAATGCGGGTTTGACTATAAATATAGGGGGGGGGGGTTCTCATGTAGAATGGTTCTGAATTTTCATTTGTAAACTCTAAGAGATATTGTCATCCAGAGAAAAAAACAATAAACACATATTTTTAATAAATTTCCTGCAAATTTTATACGAGAGTTTCAGCTCTCACACCTAATATTAAACCTTATTCACACCTAATATTAAACCTTATTCATGTCAATTATAGGTGTGTGACTTTGCCATTGGGCCATATACCTCTTTTATTTTTATAATAACATAGAAACATATATTGATAAAATGTTTTTACATGTACTCATTAAAAGGTGACAAATTTTGTGACTAACTACTATAGTAAATATAATCAAACAATAGTCATGTAATCTTTTATTCTAAATAAATATGTTTTAATATAAGGATAATTACTTTTAGTTAATAGTGCTCAACTAACATAGTTATGCGTTGAGAAACTTGGCCATTCTTGTATGGCAAAAAAATTACTTGACCCAATATTTAGTTTATTGATGCCGCTAACCCAATTTTTTTTTAATTATTGGAGGGTGGAACATTTTCGTTAAACAAAAAACTACTCCTATTTCATGAACAAACAAAAACGCTGGAAAAAACTAAATAGATGAGAGAAATTTGGAAGTATTTACGTAAATGCCACCGCTTTTTCTTGGAGTGAAACATATCTACGAGATTTTGTAATGCATATTTGTTTTCTCACATATTTGTTTTCGCATGTTTGTTTGTCTATCTGGCCGCAAATATTTACGTCATCGCAGATTTTTCTACGTCACTACAGATTTTTTCTAGCAAAATTTTTTTCTTATATTGCAGATTTTTTCTCGCAAATTTTTTGTTATCATTGCAGATTTGTTTACATTGCACATTTATTTACATTGTATATTTGTTTTACTTGAGCATATTTGTTTTCTTGTCACCCATAAATATTTACATAGCAAATTTGTTTACTTAATTGCAGATTTTTTTTTGCCGCCGCAGATTTATCAATTTCCAAAATTGCCAGAATAATCCTTTTGGCCGCACTTTTATTTTAAATCTGCAATGGCCGCAGTTTTGTTGCACACTTTACCGGAATTTTTTTTTCTTACTCATATGACCCCCACGTTACCGCATATTATTTTGCCGCAATTTTTTCTAAATCATTTGACCGCAAATTTTTTAAAAATATGCGGTGATTGTATTGCAGATTTTTTGCTTGGTCAATGGAATCGTTTTGACCGTTGTTTCTACATTCCAAAGTTGTTTCTCTATTCTAGAGTTGTTTATATACTGCAAAGTTTTCTGTCTATTGTAGATATGTTTTACCGAAAATAGGTGAAAACTTCGTATGATTTATCATCTCATATTATATAAAATTGATTTAATGACCATTGTAGAGTTGTTTCTCCATTGCATATTTGTTTTTACATTGCAAAGTTGTTTCTCTATTTCCGCAAATTTGTTTACTTAGTAAAATAATTCTAAAGTTTGAATTTTATCCATTGTAGATTTGTTTATACATTGCAGGGTTGTTTCTATATCGCAATTTTGTTTCTACATTGCATAGTTGTTTCTCCAATGCAATTTTTTTTTATTGAAGTTGGTTAGTAAAATTTGTTTAAATATAAATTTTATCATGGCTAAACTCTAAACTTATTATACTTTCATCTTTCAAGTCTGACCATAGATTTTTTTTTTATCTCAGCCCAATACACAAAACACATATAAAACCTTAAGCCCAATCCACTAAACCCGAGTGGGCTTTCCAGAATTCAAGACCTAGATCCAGGCCCAAAAACTCTAGGAAAACCCTAAATGAAGAAGAAAACTTCCTTGAAGAGGATCTTTAACATAGATGGTCACAACAAATGATTTCTTCTCCTTCAGGACACTAAATTCCAGCGTTTCGGTTCTACGCTAATCTTAATCTCCGGTTGAAGAGAACCTACACTCACCTTTAAGTAGAGTATGAGAATCCAACATTAGTAACACTTCTTCTAAACGTGATATTGAATGGATCACAAGAGAAACGTAGTCATTTTTGGGTAAGAGAAGGCCTGAAGGTAAGAGATGAGAGGATTTTTAAGCCCACCCGTTGACTTGGTTGGTACTCTCCGAAAACCCATCCGGATTCGATCTGACCTCGAAGACGATTATAAAATATCATTGTCTGCAATCTGATTTCATTAAGATCCATCCACATTTTTTGTTGTTCCGCCCACTCACATTACTAGACCATGCGACACAGAGAGTGCAAGTACCATTCAACAGCAGAAGCTCAGTGTGGGTATCATGTTCGGACAGCGACCAATTTTTGTTCGTTTGCCTGTCGCTAGTGACAATGACTAAAACTTATTACATGTAATTGTTCGTTTGTCAGTCGCTGCGACCAGCGACAGCGACCAACAACTCAAATCGGCGACAGTGACATCGATTTTCGGTCACTAGTTTTTTCAGCGACAGCCAAACGAACAGGAACTAGTCGCAACAACACATATTTAAAAAATAAAATAAATTATCAAATTAGAAAAAAATCATAATAAATTAAAATAAATTACAAAAATATAAATAAATTAAAATATTAAATAACACGTGTTTTTTTTTGGAAGAAACGCGTTTTTTGCCGGAAAATGTGATTCTGCGTTTTTGCAGGAAAACACGTTTCTGCGTTTTCTTTCTTTTTTGCGAGAAAACACGTTTGCTTTTTTTTGCGGGAAAATGCGTTTCCCCATTTTTTGCGGAAAAATACGTTTCGGCTTCTTTTGCTGAAAAATGTGTTTCTGCGCTTTTTTTCGGTAAAAAGCGTTTCTACGTTTTTTGCGGGAAAACTTTTCAAAACCGAACCGAAGCCAAATATTTTCAAACCGAATCGATTTGATTTAGACTAAATATCTGAACGGTTTTTATATTTCTTAACCTGAAAAAATCGAAAACCGTTTAAATCAAATCAAAATCCAAATGCTCAGAACTAGTCGCAGCGTCAGCCAAATGAACAACACAGCGACATATCGCAACGATATCATGTCGTTGTCGCAGCGATTGCGAAACGAACAACATAAGGTGTCACTGTTGCTGATCGTTGTTGATGTCGCAGCGACTGCAAAATGAACAATAAAAAGTGTCGTTGATCGCTGTCACATAGACGCAAATGGAACAACAAAAAGTGTCGATGATCACTGTCGTTGTTGCTAATCGCTGTCGCTAGCGACAAGTAAAAGAACATGGCCTATGTTTGTTCGATAAAATGAAGAAAACCACCTAGACTTTAAAATGACATTTCACAACTGCTTCTAAGTGCATATAGATGATATAAAGCCATAATAAAAACAAAGATGTTCTACTGATTTTTTCTGTTTCCTTTGAAACCATATCTCTATCTATTTGTATCTATGCACATGATAGGGATATAAAGGAAAATGATGGGCTTTGCAAGAGAATCTAGTCTGTATCCGTTGTTGGGTGTAAAGAAAAGGTGTAGTATGCAGCATGCTATGAACCATTATTCTGTCGTTGATGATTAGGATCAATACAAGTTAACAAATCAAAATTATTATTTCCATACAATATTGTGTCCTGTGAGGCTGTGACCCGTTTCTAAAATGGTTAAAGGTTGGCTAATAACTTGCTTTATGCGTAAATTAAGCTTACGGCACAGCATTGCATGTAACCACACGATTCAAACAATAGTCATTCCATAGCTTGTTGCATTTTATTTACAAGATTCAGCCCATTTCAATACACCAATGGCAGATTTCCAGTCATCTCTAAACCTATGAAGTAACTTAAGAACTAAAACCATCAGAGATATTAACTTTATTACATCGTTTGATAAATGATCATAAACTTCATCTTCGCTAACTATATCACCTACTGTTCCTACAACATTCCATATTTCTTATGGATAATAAGTAACTGACTATAAACCTCAAAAATCTGCATCTAAGTTTATTTCAGCTTGCTTTGAAGACACATACACTGAAAGGTGGTCTCCATGGTTAACACAAGGTAGGGTTCCTTGTTGATAGCTACTTCCTCTCCGGTATCTGAGTTAGTAGCAGCACTAATCAAACATGAAAACACATCAAAGAAGTGAGTATTTGCGTAGTGCTAACCACTTTAGCGAATCCAAGAGAACACTAATTAACAACTTCAATCCGAAGTGTGATAAAGATAGCAAACATAATTTTCAAGCATTGTTTTTCTCTGTAAACAAAAACAAACCTACAGGTTTTAATATCTAAAATACAAAGAATTAGGCCATCATGATTTCATGGTTCTATCAGTGGGAACCAAATCTTCCCAAAGACAAGATGGCCTCGAACAAGCCAAAGATGTAGAAACAAGGAGCTCGACCCTCTAAACGGCAAATTCAAACTCTAAAGAGCACACCAGAAAACAAATACGAAAACGAACCCAGCCAAGAAACGAGCCTATGCCACCATCTAAAACTATGCAAGAAATGGGAGGAAACATGAACCCAAGGGAACCAAGAAAAGAACCTAACCGGACCTTACCCACCACAAATCCGGCTCCATCGGAAGCAAGAACACCAGCCCGAGATGCCTTACCACCGCGATGTAGAGGCAAAGGGAACTCCTTAACCGAGCTCACCGCATAGATACTGCGACTGCAGCAGACCAAGACTCAGAGATGAAGACTGCACATATCCAAAGGGCCACTATAACGAAACAGAGATCGATAGCTCTTGCTCTGTTGGACTCGCGTCTCAGTGACAACGCAAGCACCGCCGAGGGAGGCAACTCCTCTCTTACGCTCATTTCTCATAAGGCAATCTCTGTAGGACACATAAATAAACAATATTTTTTAAAAATTATTTTTAATTTGAAATATAAGTAAATGACACAAAAGAAATTGCGATTAAAGATATTTACAGTTTTACCTGGGTAAAACCCACTTATTTTGACCCGATCTGAAACATTTTGTAAACCAACGAAGTTAAAATTGGCTAACACTAAAATTAGTGTAACCAACCAAATTTTTTGGTTTAGCAAAACCAAATAAAAACACTCTCAAACTCAATCTATCGAGCATCTCTCCTCTCATCTCTAGTTTTTCTCATCAAATCCTAGTCTCCCCAAATCTCTCAAAAACGAAATCGAACATCAAAAATCATTGCACCTCAAAATCATTCTCTCAAAATCGATATACTTTCAAAGAAATCTATCAAAATGGTGGAAACGAGACGAAATAAGAGGAAGGAGAATCCAATATAAGAAGAGGAGAAGAATGATAAATGTTCGAAGAAAGTGAAACCAGTGAAAGTGAGGTTTGTTAGGACGGCAGATCCACCCTCATCGACAACTGAAGAGAATACGACTGCTACGACTATGGAGGAGACGACAACAAAGAAGACAACCAATGTATCAGAGAGATTATGCATTGTTTTTTGGTAAAAGTACTATAAAAATACTGAGTAAAACTAGGTGTAATAAATTATGCATTGTTTTTTGGTAAAAGTACTATAAAAATACTGAGTAACACTAGGTGTAATAATAGTAAGATAACTTAGGATTACTAGACAATTCTGAGTAAAACTGGGTATAATAGTAGGAAAACATTGGATTACTGAATAATGCTGAAAAGTGAATTTTATTTACTTGCAGAAATTTGAGACAATCAAGCCATTAAAAATGTTATTTCCTCCATCTGAGTATAAGAAACAATTCAAGAAAGGGACAAGTTGCATGATATCAAACGCAATTACAACTCTTGAACAACTGAAACCAAAGTTGTCTAACATGGAGAGGAAATGGTTTGAGGAGCATCCTCAATTCAAACACATATTCCACATGAAAAGAGAGAAGAACCACAAGGTACAGAGAATTTGGATGTTGTTGGTGATGACAACATAAACAAATAAGCGGAAACAAGTCTGGTTCATCGTCAATGGCGTTCCCATCCGTTATGGGTTGAGGGAACACGCATTAATATCATGACTTGATTGTCGCAATTATCCTCTCGACTATAAGGAGTTCGGTGGGAAAAAGTTTGTGGAGAGGTATTTCAAGGATAGAGAACCTATAAGGTTGGAAGATGTCAAAGAGAAGTTGGTGAAAATGGGACCACATAAAGATAGATTGAAGATGTCAGTTCTTTTCTTCTTAGGAAGTGTTATTTGTGCCCAAACAAAGGTTGGAAAAAGCGCCAAAAATGTTTTGGATTTATTTCAGTGAGCAGTTGATGATCTTGAGTATTGCAAGACCTTTCCATGGGGGGAGATACTCATATGAGTACATGTTGAAAGAGATCTCTCACACCATGAACCATTTTAAAGGGATGGTCCCGGTGAAATCGAATACACTATGGCCTATACCAAGTTTTTGTGTCCCATTGGAGGTAAGTAAGAGAAAAAATGACATTATCATTATAGTTGAGCATTGATTGTATTACAAAATGAAATGTTGTGTTTTGTAGATTCTTGCATTTGAGGAAATTCCTAAGCTAGGAAATCTGTTTATAGAGCATGTGGAAGGAGCTGACGTGTCATGTCCGAGGATGTGCAAGTCCACATGGAAACCAAATGGAGTGAAAGGGCTGTCACTTTTAGAGATCAACAAGGAACTCGGTCACGAGACTGTAAGTAGAACTATGGTAGAACTAGGTAGAACTAAGGTAGAACTAAGTTAGAACTATGGTAGAACTATGATAGAACTAGGTGGAACTAAGGTAGAACTAAATTAGAACTATGGTAGAACTATGGTAGAACTAGGTAGAATTTTGCTAAGTTTGAACTAATATTATGATTTTTACAGGATATTCACAGCATCATCCCCATCAAACAACAAGAAGATTTTTTTTGGATGAATTTATGGAAGTTGATGATGATGTTAATGAGCCTGATCTAGCAGTGGACAGTTTGGATAAACGCCTGGATGAAGGGTTATCAGGAAAATCAGTCTTTTTCAAAGACATGTACGACAAAGATGTTGTGGCGCGGGAAAAAGAGGAAAGACCCACAGAAGATAGGGCAGAGGTCCATGCTGCAGTTGAGGGAGCTGAGCAAGTGAGTGATGTTATGGCGCCAAATAGGTTTTTCATTTTTCCCTCAAAAAAATTACACTTAGTTTTACAGAAGTTTATGGTTTTACCAATGTTCTTTATAGTTCTATTTTTCATGATTTTAAATGTTTTCAGTATTACTTATAAAATTAATTTGTTATTTTAGTTTTACTTTTCTGTTTTCGGTATGACCATGTAAGCATACGTGATTAGTGAAATAATATGTTTGAAATCATCATTTTGTATAATAATCCTTTAGAAGTTGTTCTTAATAAGAAAACGTTCTTGGAAAACAATGAAATTTATAAGAGACATGTTGAAACATGAAGTTATAATAAAAGTTTAATATGATTTTTTTTTACATATACGTTACTATTATTAATCAATGTTTTACCAAGTGCATGAGTTAGAATAAAAGTTGAATACCCATTTACTCACTAATACTCAATCAATGAACTAACATAAGTAAAATCCAAACATACTAGTAATCCATAGCATAACATTGTTTTACATAGTTTTACAGAAGCCAAAACCAATATATAGTTCAACAACACAATCACAACTTCATTCACTAGGATAATGATGCCTTCCAAAAAAATAGCCAATTGAAACCGAAATTTTGCCTTGCTCGCCTTTTTTTGTGTCCTTTTTTGCCGTTCTCCAACCGACAACTTCCTATTATCTTGTTTCCTCCCCTTCCGCTTGGTGCGATCTGGAGCTATGATCTGAATCTCTTTTATGTAATCTGGTACATACCAATCAAACATGTCTGACACATAGTAAATGGTCTTGTAATAAGCCAGTGCCCAAAGTTCTGCCTAGTAATATTTTGAGCACAACTCGTGATACTCTATCTTGTATTCACGTCGACGATCAAGATCAGCATCACGTAAATATAAATAAGCTGAAATTCCGTGGACACAAGGATACTTTTCATAATCATATACCTTGTAGGTACAACTCTTTTCTCTTAAGTCCACCAAATAAAGTTTCCCATCTTCATTGTCGGTTATCTCGAACTGAAGCTCATAACTATTTAGCTCACACACTGGTGTTTTATCAGCTTTGGCCCATATGTTTTGTAGGTGGATCTCGACAAGGGGAATAATTTTGGTATCAAGCGATCCAGAGACAGCGTCCTTCCGATGTTCGTTAAACTAGTCCGAGAATTTTTTGATGATTGTATCCAACATTGGTATTAAGGCATACCTCCTTGCGTCCTTAAACACGCTATTCATTGATTCCACACTGTTGTTGGTGTCCAAGTTTTATCTGTCACGTGGAAAATAAACCCTTGCCTAAGTGTCTTTTTTAGTCTGCTCCTCGACGTACTTGTACGCTGAAGGATATCTCACCTTAAAAGATGCGTAAGTAGACTCGAACTCTGCCATTGTGTAACACCTAGCTAACTCCATAAATCTCCATCCGGCTACGGATTTGTTGGTATTACAAGCATGCCCTCTTACGTTCTGGGACAAATGACATATACAATGCCCATGGTGAGCTTGTGGAATCACAGTAGCTACAACCGCAATGAGGCTCTGATTTCTATCGCTTATAAATACTAAATCAGCAGAGTCTGCTATAACACTTCTAAGAATCTCGAAAAACCGATTCCAACTAGCTTTATTCTCACCGTCGAGTACACCAATAGCGAGTGGATAATAGTGACGATTAGGATCGTGAGCTTTAGCAAAAACTAGTACATCACCATACCCGTTCTTCAAAAATGTGGCATCCACAACTATCACTTTCCTTATTACCGCAAACCCTTCAATACATGCTCCCAACGCTACGAAGAGGTACTTGAACTTACCTTCCTCATCCAACTTTACACTTGTTTTTGTTTCTGGATTCACCTACTCTAACATGTACAAGTAGCTAGGAAGCATAGATGTCTTCAGAATTACCACACAAATGACAAATATCTAGATTTTTCCCTCTCAATGTTGTGGAGTAGGATATTTTTACCCCAAGTTTGATCTATAGGAGATCCATTATATCTCTTGGAACAGAAGTTCTCACTTTTCCAGAATATTCCTTATTCAAAAAGATGCAACTAATTCTGCCTTTCCTCTCCTCTTGCTATTACTGCTTTGGCTTTGACTAGTCTGAGAACATGTTTGCACACCCATGTACCTCCTAATAGAAAAGATTCTGGTCTTTGGAATCCTTCTAGCTCGCAAACCCCATTTACAGCTTGCCACACAACATTTTACCACCAATCGCGTGCGATCCGACTTTGGCGTTATATAACGAAAACATTGACCAAATCCGGCTTTATCCACCACCTCTTGAATTGCTTTCTTGCTTGGAATTCTTGAAGCTTACCCAATACATCTTCCCATCCCTCTATAACTTGACTACATTTTTATACAAGTGGTTCCTCAACATACTTATCTGTCAAATCAACATCCATATCCGCACCGGTATCTGTTTCAGCCGTGGTGTCCGTCTCAGTTGTCGTGTCTGTATCCATACAATCATCTCTTCTAGTCCAATCATCATTCTCTTGCCCATATTTTACGTACAAAGTTATGACATTACGTCCAATTTCATCAACACTTCCCTTCAACACTTCGTAGTTCATACCAGTTGAACTTATGCCCACTCTTGATAGCTTTTCTACCTAATATGATATACTCGTCTCCTCCACTAATAAAAGCCATCTACGGTTCTCTTTATCAATGGCTGTTAGGTAAACAAACAAATCCTCATCATCACAAATAGTAAGTTGTTCCTCACATCCAACCACCAACGTCATGTATCTCAAATACAATTTTACTTTACTTTCATCCAAAGCAAGCTTTTTATACAACTTTTCTTCCATCATTTCCAATCTTATATCCTCTACTGTTGTCTTCAAGGTTACACTATTCATGCGCCCTTTGAATTTGAAATGTACACTCACGTGTTTCGCCATTGTATCATGCTAAAAGCAAAAAAATAAAGTCTTGTTATACCATTTGTTCTCAGTTCTACCCAGTTATCTACAATTATACTAAAGTTTACCTAGTATATTACAATTATCAGTTCTACCAGTTATATTTAGTTTTACCTATATGATTGGGTTCTTGGTTTCAGGTACGGTTTTGATATAAACATCTCCTCTATTGCAATTATACTCACAAGTCAATTCAATCCCATACATTCAACCGCATTCTTCAATCGTATAACAACCAACTATTTGCACCCAAATAAGACAAAATCATCAAATCCAATTACAAACCTTAAATCATATTTTTATGGATAGATGTAGGTCACACATGAGAGAAGAAGGACTAACCTGCATTCCGACCTGCCACGTAGAAATGCTCGTCTGTGGAGATGTTGAGGTCCGACGGCGTCACCGGAGAAGGAGATCTCCCGGAGAAGAGGAGGAGTAGCTGTCGCGAGCTGGGTCTCGTGTCGTGTTCAAGCTCCTTTTTTTAATTGAATTGAAATTGAAATTAAAAACCGTACCAGATGAAAATTAAAACCAAAAACCAAATTGCAGAGGAGATGACTCCCGCCGAGGCTACTGCGGAACCGCCGGTACAAAGCAATTCTACAGTAAGAGCTTAAAGGCGCTTGTAGAGAGAAACTTTAAAAAGTAGGGAACGATGAGTTGATATATTAGGGTAAATTTTGTTTTTATAAGTTTGTAATCTATTAGAGTGTTTTATGAGTTTTATTATTTCTGGTTGTAAAAATAATTTTAAATGGTAAAACTGTAATTGTTTTAAAAGCTCAAATATTTTAGATATTTTATACAAAGTATTAGATTAGTCTAGTCATACCTCCAAATAAAAGCTAAATTAGTAATAGCAATAAAATGTTGGATCAAAATTATGAAATTTAACTTCTTTTATTTTGAATCACATACACTAAAGATGCTCTGAAATTTGTTTGCATAGTTTCACCTCTCATCAACCTTGGAAGTTGGAAGCAATATAAAAAAGGATCTACTAGCAAAAAAGACTAGGGAAAGAAATGTGGTTCATTCATATATCACCACTTTCATTTCTTATTAATTGATTGATATAATAATAATTGTCTTAGTTCTATCACAAACACTTGTGCTATAAGTACATTTGTGCAAAAGAAAGCTACATGTAAAATTTTATATATCTTCAATGTAAAAGTTACATCATATAAATGCAGCTAGTGAAATGGACTCCTCATCTCCTTTGGAAACCATATATCATAGAAATTTCCATTCATAATTCCATCTTAAAGAAAAAAAGTGAATGGATTTTGTCCGTCAAAACCTTGTCGGTTGGGCGTGAGTGCTTGAATTTGCGAATCAACATAATCATCTTCATCTGTTCTGCCTACGTTTGCGAAAATGTCTGAGGATGAAACTGTCTGCATACAGAGGGTACTTCTTCTTTATTAGACCTTTTATGCATTTCCAATATGAAAAGTCAACTACATCTCCATCTCTTCGGACAATAAACAAACATCGAGAGCTCTCAAATTCTGGGTGATGACCAACCTGAAATAATAAGCCAAAGTAAAGAAGATATCGTTTCTACTTTTTTTAAAGTAAAATTTGACCAAAAAAGAAAACATGTACAAAGCTGTGGATCAGATTGTTCTAAGTGGAATAACACAATTTAGAAGGGGTGGGAATTTTAACCGAGCCGAACCGAATTTAGTTCGGTTTTGATGAATTATTTAATTTAGTTCGGTTCAGCAACAATACATTAACCGAATATAGAAGACATGCCAAGTTCAAGTTCAAGAAACAATACATACCATGATATAGTCTATTCCACATCCGATTTTCTTCTCAAACTCGGGGTGATAAGGAAGAAGCATCTCAATAATTGTTCTTTCGTGCTCGGGGATTAGCCTATCTTGGTTTGCATATCTGCAATTTTGTTATGCCAAGCAAAATGAATCAAAACAACTCTTTACTAAACAGACGAACATATCTAACATTCACATATCAGTTTGGCATTTCACATCTAATCCATACGAGAAGAGTCCATTAAGCTAATCAAGAAACGCTTCTAGATACGACTCGAGCTCCCATTTCAGAACACAAAATAACACAACAAACGTTTCATTTCCACATCTAGTATCAAGTTTCTACAATCAGTTTTCTCCTAAACACTAACAAACAGCTTACGCTATTAGCAACAGTGTTAGTGATTTTGTTCGTACGAATGAGATATGAGTAAAGAAATTAGAGGGAAAATAGTCAGACGTACTTTCCGGAGTGAAGGATCATCCTAACAAAACCAACAAGGGGAACTGTAACCTCAAGGATTTTGTCTTCCCAATCCACGAACTCATCACCCTCAACGCTTTCCTCCGACGAAATTCGCGGCCGACGCAGCAAATCCGAGCCGTATGATTCTGTATTACCGATTCTGGCGCCGTCCGACTCCGTTCGCAACGCGCGAACTCGAGGATTGAGCGCTGTTGTTGAGTCACAGCGCGGGAAATATAAACAGAGAGGTGAAGAAGAGGAAGAGAAGAGGTAACGCCGGCAACGGAAACGCGGCGAAGTGACCGGCGGGGACGACGATACAGAAGCTAAGCTCATGGCCGTAAGATTAATGAAAGTGTAGAGGAAGCTAAACGGTTACATTATCCATTCGGAGTCGTACGGTGGAAAGCTCGCGACCAGAGAACGAACGAATGAAAAGGATTCTATTTGGGCCTTTACTGGACCATACCATGATTTTTTTTGCCTTCCCATTCTTTTTCGCGTTTAAAATTTAGTTTTAAAAGATAATCTTGTAGTTATTAACTATATTTTTTTTTTCCTTCTGATAGAATAATTTAACATGAAAGATTACATGGTTGTACGACAACCTACATACTAAAGCCGGCGAAAAAACAGATTTTCCCAGAGCCAAAGACCAAAAGAGGCAGACACAAAGATGAGATTAAGATAAACTAAGCTAGTTACTCAAACATAACATACAAAGAGAGAACCAAACAAAGAACTGAAAAACCTAACCAACAAAAGGAAAAGCTGCAGCT